>VUQJ01011765.1:8695-26449 GCA_015108635.1 Andinoacara biseriatus
ACAAAAAAAAAAAATCAAAAAAAAAAATTTTTTTTTTTTTTTTTTTTTTTCTACCATAAATCCCCTTTATAAGTCTTGTCAGCGACTTGTTAAAATTGTTATCCGAGGTAGGAAAGAGTGACTCACAGCTGGCCTGCTTATTTTACGTGCATTCGTCTTTGAAACTGGTGTAATGGCATATTTGTAAGACTGTAAAGACAATTTGTAAGTCAGACATCTGGAGGAAAAGATAGAGATTATAAGTCCTTCATGTTGTCATTGAAACTAGAACGGGTGCTGGACAGTCTTTGCCTTTTGTCAACACAATGGCAGGGCTGCCACATTTTTTTTTTTTTTTTTGGCATTGTAATCGGTCACATTCCTCTCCCGCTGTTAGAGAAACCACTCCAATCAAATGCAAAGTACAAAGGGTGTCAGCCTAATTAAGCGCTCTATCATTACAGCTCGGAGTCAAAGAAGGAGAGGGGCACGAGAAAGTTAACGGGCTTCCCGCTGATTAGAAAAGTACAGTTTTGCAAAAGGTGGGGAAAACATTAGCAACTTAACAGCCTTGCTTGTGTTTTTCTCTCATGTAAGTCGTCACGATACCTCAAATGAAGGCGGTCACTGGATCTATATGTTATCTATGAATGCACTTTATTTCTCTTGTCCAGGTGTAAATAAAGTAAAGGTGACCTAATGAGCCCTTTAATCTCAAAATACCTCCAGAAATTAAAGGTTTCACGTGAGCGAGAAAAAGGTATTTAGAAAACAAATAGCTCCTGACACCTACTGTGTATAAACGTTCTTTCAACTTTGGCCTGAAACAGTCTAAAATTTTTATTAAACACAAAATGATACATTAATCAAGTGTAACGGTTCTTCATTCAGCAACAGCTTTTGAAGGAGAAAAAGTTACTTTGCTGTTTATTCACTGATATAAATAAATATACTGGGCTATGGAAGACACAAAAGGCATTCAGAAACTTTACTCTGTGTTTGTTTATCCCTGCAGTCTTAATATACAGCAAATGTTTAGCATGTATTAGCTGTGCTTTTTTGGGGAGGGAGGGGGGGGCTGACGTTGTGCTATTTCTGTAATGGGGCTTTGCTTGATTTTACATTATAAACATGGCAGCCGACCGAAGTATGTGCAACACGCACACTCACACACACACACACACACACACATAGAGATGGAAAGATAGAAAAATGTAGTGTGAGGCAACACTTTTTAAATCATAATCTTTGCACCTTTGTGTCCAGAAAATGTGAACTCAGCACTCTCGCTGTTTCCAGTAACACTCTAATTTATGTTGATATTGTTGATTGTCTGCAAAGACACAGAGCAGCCTTTTCCAGCCTGCTGGAACCTGCCTGGCTTCAGCCACCCTTCCACTGAGCTCACGAGGCTTCAGAGGACAAATCAGTGGAAAAGCCAGATGCACCTCTCGGGTCCTGTGTCAGGCCTTTGCTGGATTTTTTTTTCTCATTCTTAAGGACACGACTCTCAGATACTGTTAATCTTCTGTAGATAGTTTTTTAGACCACTTGTCCAGTTTCCTCGGATGTTTTTACGGCCACACTGCACACCACACTGATGTGCCAGGTTTTTGGCTAATATCTTTGGGATTCAGTCTTGTTGGTGCAAAAATGCAGTTTTATGCCTTTCAAACAGTGTTATTTTTGTCATTTTTCATAGATTCAACTAAATAAATGGGAACAACTTAAAATAGGCTCTTTACTTAGTTTATGTGTAGACACAACACTGGTTCATTAGTTGATTTAAGAGCCTTTTTTATGCTTGATTGACTCATGGGTCAGTGTTAAGCAGCTTAAGAAACAAAAAATAAAATCCTCTTAAAATGGTCAAAATGATCAGGTACAAAGACCGGACTAAAAATAAGTGATAAAGCAGCCACTGTCCAAAGAAAAACTTTGAGAACTTCAGAAAGGCTGGAGAACTGTTGCTCAAGACCACTTTAAAAACAAGGAAGTCTGGCTCCTGTGTGTGTGTGTGTGTGTGTGTGTGTGTGTGTCTTGTCAGTCTTACTGGGAATCACGCATTAACTTTCTAAGATGCATAAAACCACAGCTGGGTATCGACAGTGCATATGTACATATAATTTCGATTTCCCAGTTTATTTCATTCAGATAATCTTTAGACGTGTGGAAAATATTCACACAAAGCTTAAAAATTATTGAGAGAACAACTTAACAGGGAATCAGGCAAAGACTTTTGAGAGGAACGTGTAAATGTTTATGCGCTACCTGTCAGGGTGTTCCTTGACCACCTGGTAGACTTTGAGCAGGAAGGTGTCGTTGCGGAAGGCACGGCTCACACACTCTTTGTAGAGGCGAAACTCGGCTGCGGTGATGGCCTTGCCCTCTGGGATCTGCGAGAGGTTGAACTTTAACTCCTTGTGGTGACGCCTCTGCGGAGAGAGCTCCCTGTCGTACTCCACTGTGGGTCAGAAACACACACACATGCATTCGGGATCATAACTCACACAATAAGGCTTCAAGTTGAGATGCTAATGTTTATCAGAAGGTATCATAGCTTGATCAGATTTGTGCTCCTCCAGCTCCAACGCCTTTCAAGTTCATGATGCGTTTTCTACAAATAGGATCAAATTATACATCCGCAAACAGAGTTTTGGTGTAAATATGCAGCAGTGAGTGATGAGCGGATATCCTTTTCAGACAGTGCACCGAGGTCGACCAAAGAGGCCTTTAAAGTACGCCAAACATGTGATTTATACATAAACTCTAATAGGTTTCTTGGCTTCCACTTTCTATAAATAAATCCCTGTTATCATCAGTTCACAGCAAAAGCCCATGATTTCAGAAGCAGCAAACTTAGAGTCGCTCCGTGACCACTTCTGACAGCGTGAAATGACGAAAACCAACAAATGCTCTCCCTCCTATGTTTTAAGTGCAATATGCACCATAATGATAATGTGCTCTCTGGGGAATCGTTTCCGTCTCAGCTGGAGGTTTCTCTCCCACAGGAAAGGACCTGGAGAGTTGACAGACACACGGAGTAAGACGGGGATATGAATAAAGAGGGGCATGTTGTGTGCAATTAGAAGGTTGTGTACAGAAATAACCAAGCCAACACTAACAGTAAATGCTACACTCATCAACGCACTATTCTTACTCTATCACACTTTAAATAGATTCTCATACACCCCACAGGCACGCTCACACTATCATCATCTGGAGTTACTGCTCAGCGCACTGAGGTTCAGCAGTCTTTTCACCCACACCGACTGAGCGCAGACTAACTTGGTACCAGAGTTAGATGTATACAACCACCTGTTTTTCACCTGCAGTGGGAACAAACACAGGCCGCGTTTATACAAATTGGATCCATCTTGTTTCTTGATTTGTGGCCAATATCACACTCCAATTTGAACTCCTCACGGTGTCAAACTGGCCCACATGTGCAGCAAATGCCTCCAAAGAAACAAAGCCATCACATCTAGCCCTCTGTTGGAATAAAGTAAACATGGAGGGCACAATAATGAGTGTTTATCCTTTCATTTATAAGTTTCTGTGCAGTGGAAGCCAGAAAATGTATAAACATGTGACAATGAAGATGAGGGGAGAAAAAAAGAGTAATTATGTCTTTGCTTTTTGCTTTTTTGCTGAGCAATGTCTGTATTCAGATGTGCAGGGCAGCGGTAGGACTGTGATACAAATACAGTTTTCCTCCAAAATTTCAGGGTGTTTTAGGGTCCTTTTGCCAGTCGCTCCCTGAAAGACCCGTTGGAAAACCACATTGTTCCTCTTGAATCCAAGGTTCAACAGGACATGTCCTACAGGGAGGAGGCTTCAGGGCAGAGCCAGGGCATGGTGGGGAGATTATATCTCTCGGCTGGCCTGGGAACACTTCGGTGCTGCTGCCCCTGCGACCCGGCCAAGGATAAGTGGCAGAAAATGGATGGATGGATGGATGGATGGACACCTGAAACCTGAATGCTCCAGACCAGCAAACTGTCAAAACATCTGCTCTTACAGAGGTGCTCACACTTGACGATCAGTTAATCAAGTGCATTTGATTAGCAGCACCTGGTACAGGACTGCACAGAACCCTGTGAAAACTTTCTTTTTCATAGGACGGCTGTAGAATTTGTTCAATTTGGTTGCTGCTCCTATAGCCACACTGCCAACTTGTGGCCTGGCTAAAAGAACTGCAGCGTTTTCAACATCTTGCATTTCCGTGTAAATGGAGATCTTTTCTGAAACAACGGCAAAAAGACACCGTTTCCACTGAAAACATTCTTGTGTAAATGGGGCCTTAATCAGCACACACTGGCTAGCACCTCTACTCTGCATGAATCTTGAGAGAAACGAACATAGTTGTTTTCCAAAGACACGGACTTGATCTGATCATGTTTTGCCCTTTAAACCAGGAGTTCTCATTTTTTGGAGAACATAGTTTTACATTATAGAGGAGAACATTTTCCAATGACTTCCCCATAAACATAATTCTAATTTAGTTGGTGTGGTTATTAGTGTTTCATGAAGATGTGGATCTAAATATTTCTCTGTCATCACAATCTAGCTAGCTAATACGCCAGAAAAAATGGGAGGGACTAATGGACAAAGGATGCCTGTCTTATTGGAATAGATGGTACCCTTTAATGACACAACATCAATCAGTCAATTATATTTTATTAAACAGACTCAAAGATTAATTTGGGATACTTTTACAGTCCAAATCTTAGGTAAGAAGATTGCAGCTTTGTACCTGAGCCAGACTTGTTAAAACCTTCTGGTAATTTTTATGGCGTGGAGACCCACCCAAAATGGACCAATGACACATTTTGTTCCTCGAGTCATAGCAGAAGAGAAAACTGTGAATGTGAAAACACTGGAACCAATCAGGCTCTCCCAGAGGTGCCAGCTTGTACCCACACCCTGGAAGGTCAAGAGGCTCTGCTCATCCCTGGACATTTTCAACTTACATGAATGTTGAATTTGAGCAGCAAAGTGAGCAAAGAGGCTTCACTATATTTTAGAGAAAAAGCAAGTAAGTTGCTGTTATTTAAAAATATATAATAAAATGAAGTATCTCAGTTTACATCTGTGAGAGGTCTGCCTCTCTGTCCTTCAAACACTTTCCACTGGAGCAAAGGAAACCACCTATGTAGAACAAGATGTTATTCACATCAGTGTTACTGCAACTTTTATCAGATGTGACAGTGACCATTTCATCATCTTACTCCAGAAGCTGCCCACACACACACACACACACACACACACACACACACACACACATACACACGCACGTTGCAGTGCGATAATGGGTCTGTTCTTGTGTTCAAGTTCTAGATCAGAAAAGCGTTTGTGCCTGTGTGCGGACGCCTTAAACAGAGGTTATGCACTCTAAATGACTTTACAACACTCGCTTCAACACCCCTGAGCTTGAATACAAATCGCTTGAAATGTAATATTCCCTATATAACTGTTTTTTACTTGAAATGTCTCTGATAGACTGTAGGATGGTGAGAAGGTCAGGAGGAGTTTAATGAATTAACCATTTATTGTATTTGCTGAAATGAATGTTAAATATGCAAAATAAAACAACTAATACTTTACTGAAAGGCTAAAAGCATTTGAAAGACAATCGTAGCCTAACTGTGCTCAAAGCCTGCACCGCTAATAGGATTCTCTTCATTGTGACCAGGTTGGCATGCTGATGTTAGTATGTACTGTTTGATTTACTCGGGCATCAGCAGCAAAGACCGCCCTTTACCCATGTTAGCACAGGCCTGTTGCTAACTGCGAGCAGCTGTGAGAAATTCCCCTGATCTTTGATTTGTGCTTACATCTTGAAGGCGGCCATAAACAGTTTTCCCACCAGGCTGCTGCATTTTTTCAAACAGAGAGACACAAAATCATTTTGTTAGCATAACCATGGTCCTCAACGAGCAGGTTTAGGGAGCATCAGGTGTGTTAGCCATAGACTGTATATAAAAGATGGACATAGGCACTGTAACTTCACCCACTGGTTTGTTGAATGTTGGATTTGGCATTCCAGCTGTTGCCTTCGTGGTGTTTTGAAAAGACGTGAGATAAGGGGGTGAATCTGAGTGAGAAATTACACGCTTTTAAATTAGCAACCTGTCAATCACAAGCAAGCTGTTCACTAAAGTATACATTGCTTTGTTGTCTATTTTTTTCTATAAATAAGACAAAAACCAAGAAAACAAACATTATACTGATGACTTATATGACTTATATGATATGACTTGAAATCAACGTCAGAGACCTCAGACTCTTCAGAGGTGTCTGACTGAGGTAATAAATGAAGTTAGCAGCAGGGTAATTTTCTCATAGTTTTATATATAATCACCTTCATTTAGCATCTAGCATGGTTGCCTGCTTGTCATTACAAAAAATGGACGCTTAATGCACTTTTACCTCTCAGATCAGAAGGCTACTTCCATCTTTTACATACAGTCTATGGCATTACCGAGCAGGTCCTGGAGTTCAACTGCAAACTCCTTTTTGTTTTCATGGAAACTGCTACTAAATTTACTATGATCATACAAGAGGTATCTCTATCATTCCAGTCCAAGAAAAAACTGTTTTTGCTAAGGTGGAAAAACAAACAAACATATGCACCATTTTCCGAAGGCTTTAATGAAATTCACAGGATTCACATTTATTTTCATCGCTTCCAAACAAAATCTCCAGGCGCTCCACGGCTCACTCACCCTCATAATGAGCCTGCTCAAATCAATCATAATGCCTAATTTCAGAGAGGGGACTCACTTTAAACAGCGTCTAGATGAAGACAAGCAATTAAAGGCATGAAATATGAAGACAGCCACAGCCTCACGTCTCAGTGCAACCCTTTGCAAAGCAGCCTGGGAGCCACAGTGTTTGCAGCTAAGTAGCATTCCAGCTGCTTCTCCACCTTCTCAGCTTGAAATTCGATTGAAATCCACTGAGCTTTCGCATCTAAAATCAAAGAGAAGCCTTCACACAGGCTGCGTAACCTTTGTGCTAATCCACCATGACTGAGCTTTGAGACAGGAACACACAGAAAGGAAAAGGGATTTAGATTTGGGTGATTCACAGAGGAATTAATTCAACGTGGTTCTAAAGAAAAGAGCGATTGCAATATTCATAGCCTAATCAGCCTAATTTTATGGCTTCACTGTGGTTTCGTTTTCCCATCTCTTATCGACAGTTCTTGAGAAAATACAGGCAAACATAAAATGACGATGTTAATGTTCACTGGAAACAGTTTTCACTTTCATTCTTAAACAGAGGAAGTCAAGGTTAACCAGAAAGCCTGAAGGTCCTGAGGAATTTCTCAGATGATTCACCAAAACACTGCAGGGAACTTCATCTGCTACGAGAAGAGCAAAAAAAAAAAAAAAAAAAAAATAAACAAAAGAAAGAAACAGGAAGAGATCATAAAAGAGAGGCAAATGGCTTTAAGATGCTTTTAAAGGGAGCAGGATTCGTGAACGATGTATCAAATTGGATACACTGAATGGAAAAAGTCATTTAGAGTGATACGAGAATGCGATGACAGGGAGAGACGAGGGTAAGACGATGAGGCCAGACGAGGAAAGACGGAGTCGGCTGTCGGCACAAAGAATGTGCAGAGACCAGAGGGACAAAGATGAGTCTGGGATGAGCTAGTCAGTGACAGGAGGAGAGTGAGACAGACGATTTGCAGATTCACTTGGACACTTTGACGGGAGCTGTTCTCTCATTTCCACCTGTGCAACATCTGGCACTGCTGTCCCGCTCCTACTGCTGTACGTATTACAGCAACCCACACACACACACACACACACACACACACACACACAGCACCACAACTTTGTGATTCTGGGTATCTTTTACTTCCACATGTAGCCATATATTCATAAACATGGTGTACACTTCAAAACTATTACTTGTATATCTAATAAATTGTTATAAAATGGCTTTGTGAATATGATTGGTCTAAAATGGCTAATAAAAGTTACATCAGAAATGTTTTATTACATAAGATGTCTTTCACATGAAATGCTTCTGAGCATTACATAATTTTGCTCTGAATTGTGTAAAAACTCAGATTAACAGCTGGTAAATTGAGCTTCCAAATCAAATTTGGAAAGCAAAAATCTCGTCTCCCTACAACACAGACCTAAAGAAGACTGCTGTTCATGTTTACAGAACTCTTTATCAGCTCTTTATCCTGACCCACTGGCTTTTTATAAACTACCACATGCCTTTAAGAAGCAAAGGAAGAGGATAAAGAAGAAGGTGCTGAAAGTTTGAGCCAGATTCTGACTGTGCAGAGAGAACGTTGGGTTGCATTAGTGGCCAAACAGGCAGATAAATGACAGTGACTGATAATCACAAAGCAAAATAGATAAACAAAATAAAATAAAGTAATGATAATAAGTGATAATCGGTGGGGTTGCACCACATTTGGAGGAGTGATGGTAAATAGCAGAAAAAGCAAGTATAACGAGGGAGGAAATCCACTGTATGAGGACAGCAAACTAAAAACTATAAAGAAGTGGGAATTACACCAGCTGTTATTAGTTTATCCTTTTTATTTTCTTTCTTCTAGATAAACAAATATATTAAATAACGGCTCCATTTTTAACCTTTCAGCTAATCATCACCCACTTTAACATCTAGCTCAAGCAACATGGATGTGACACAACAGATCAATATCAGCCAGCGACAACAAATAATAAACATCTAATGTGCTGATATCAGTCAAAAAGGGGCCGATATCACCAGGTACAGTCCCAACATTTGCTGAGATAACAGTACGTGGCTGAATTAAACTATAAACGTTGAAGAACTGCAGTGTTCTTCAAAAAAATGGGATTGTCCGGGGGAGTCCCTGTTGTGTTTGACCGGATCTGTGGTCAGCGGTCACACTCTCTGTGCCGCCTGGCGAATCCCTCTGAGGGACAGCTGGCTGACGGCCGCCTGCCTCACATCCCTCCTGCTTCCTTTTACACGTCCTACAACCACAGAGCAAAACAGCCAGCACTGTCGCTCTCTTCATCAGCACTCGCTATTTTATGCAGGTCTAATTTTAAAAGGGGTCCACTGATGGCTCCTCAAAGCTATGAAGTATCTGAGGAGTTTTTCTACACAATATTTAAGAGTAAGATTCTTAACCAAAACCGCATCTTCTCGATGCACGGCATCTCGAAAGTAACGTTTTTCATGTTGTTAGTCTTCCATGCCTCAGCCCATGCTGCAACACATACCACAAAAAACCGAGCACCTGTGACCAAAAACAGTCGAGTCTTTCGGGAGCCTTTATTAAATCTCTCAGTACGATTTTACCACATTGATGACAGGCAGAGAAATTTGGTTCCTAGTGCCAATTTAAACATTTTTTTATCCTCACAGTTGCAAACCTGCTAAACACTCGTTCAAGTCATTTTAGCTCAGTCCTATGATGTTTTCTGTCGCAGCTCCATTCATGCAAGACTGCTTAATTTTTGCCGAGCAGCAGCCACAAAGGGCCTTACACAGACTAATGACACGTCCAATTTTCCTTCATTTCCCAGGTTAGCTAACATTAGCTGCTGCGTAGAGTGGACCTTTCAGTGTTTTCTTTCTACATCTTTAACTTTTACGTTTTCATGAAAAGCCTGTCCCAAAATGCACATACACAACCTATGAGTTCCTCTGATTCTTCGTCCCATCTGGAAAGAGCCGATGCTGGCATTTGGTTGTCTTTTTTTCATGCAGCGGGCAATGCTTGCCTTTTTCCTCTCTGTGGTTCATGGAAGAAAAACTCCTATTAAAGAAAGGAACCGCAGACCTTGTTGAACTAAAACGGGAACAAAATGGGGACAAACATCCAGTGTAAGAAGGCATTTATATAATCCCAATCATCTTTGTGAGGTTTTAAAAGTAGAACATGACGAAACTAGAAAAGACCAACGTTAAAAAAAACAAATCTTTTGTTTCGAATTCAGTCTTTAATCTATTTCCTATTAGCTGAAAAGCATCGTCGTGAAGAAGAGACTGAAGGAGAGGCAGGGTGAATTTCAAAAAGTGGACAGTTTCACAGTCACCCTTCAAAATGACCCTTTAAATTTCTGCACACCAAGAATCTGTCAACATTGTTAAAGGCTGCGGACGGTTAAACCAATAAAAAAATGATCTGGATGTGCAAGGCATGAGAAGAATCCATCTGTGTTTATGTAATTACAGCCCATAATCTGTCTGGTTTTTCTCTCAAACTTGATGGTTTCTGAGGACACATCAGATATGTCCGTGTCTTCTATTTATCATTAATTTCTCCCAAATCTCATCTAATTAAAGCTTTGGCCTGTCAGATTGACTTTTTTGGGAAGTGTTTCTCTTCGGCGATTACCGCTATTTCAATCAAAAAGAAAACATCTCATTAAGTGGAAATCTTTATGCTGTAAACACCAGTCTTTCTGAGTAGGCTGAAGCCAGGTTTTATGCCTCAAACTCTTTAACCTTTGGCACCGGAGCAGTGTGGAAAGATAAAACATTGAGACATCTGTTGACTCTGGTAAAGCAGAAGAATACTGGCAGCTTTCAGTACATTTACACACACTGAAGCAGCGCGAGCGGCCTGAGGTGTTACCATTATGCTTGGCTGCCACCAGGAGCTGTTTTTGCATTCTGCTGAGTGGTTTGGCTCTTTGTAGTCGGGCAGCTGGCAGTGCAGCGCTTGGGGTTGAGGTCTACTGGGAGTCATCATCAGCTGTGAGCAAGGGTATGTGTATATGTCTTTGGAGACTCATCCTGTGTTCTGATCTTCTCCTATGACCCTGCATCAAAGCCGACACACTGAGCACCACAGGACCAGCCAAGGGCCATTGGCAAGAGCGAGACTTTATATCTGGTGCATGTAAGCACCACACCTAGACCTTTAAAAATGCCTTACACACATCCAGGCGGGGCAATTGTATGCATGTAGGCACTGACACATACACATATCCATGTATCCACAGAGGATGCATAACGAGATGACGACAGAGGTTTTATAATTCCCCAGCAGGAGAATCGTTGCAGCTGACCAATCACATCGTTGTGACGTTGGGGAGAGCGATACCACACGTGGCTGAAGCTGCCTTTAGACCTTTCTGCTTTTCTAACACGTGGTTGCTGCTGTGACAGGGTCTATTTTAACCCAAACCGAGTTTTTCTAAAACCTAACCAAACAAAAAATAAAATTAAAAAAATAACAATAAGTCCACCAAGTCTGAAAACAGTAACTCAACATTTGCTCTCGGTTTCACATAGGACAAGAACCCCACTCTCCTGTCCCGTGTTTCGACCATTCATCCACCACATCCTCATCCATACTTGGATTCTGCTGCGAGTACTTCTCACTTTAGTACTTTTCCAGCCATCTGCACCAAACTGCAATGTTATGACATCACAAAAACACCACCGGTCAGTTGCAATGACTCTCCTGGAGCAACATTAATGTGTTGTTGCAGTAACTACACTAACATGTAATATCAGATACACCCCCCTAACCACGCAGTGGCAGAAGTCAGCAGTGTGCAAAGTCGGGGCCAGGCAGCAGCATTCATCCATAGCGAGGGTATGAGGCAGTGAGACCAGCCCATTTGCAGACAGTCAAGCCCCATTAGCGAACAGAGAGCAGCAGCCAGCAGCTCTACCCTGTGTGTCCAACAGAAATCAGTAAAGTGATTTTAGCACATTAGTCTTTACTGATTACTGTTAAGTGTTGCTGACAGATGGTTGAAGACAGCCAAGGCATGTGTTTAGTGCTGGAGTGTCCCGGGCACATATGAAGCTACTGAGAATAAGTGTATAGAGTAAGAATCAGCAACACCTTTTAAAGGGTTTTGTAAGTAAATTTATGTTCAGGGTTTGATTCTTGATTTAAAAAAAAAACAAAACAAAACTTTATATATTGTCAGCTCATGGTGCACTAGAACTGTGCAACCATTGTTTTTGTGGCGTTGGTACCTGGATCATTTTTAATGTATTATTCTGACAAATGATATGACTTGCTGTGCGGGTGATTGTTCTAACAGACAAAGAAGTCCGTGCTTAAGTTGTTTGGTGAAATAAATCTTAAATATGCAGTCTATTTACAGCAATAGTTAAAATATTTCCTCATTTCTGGTTTGCACCATAGATAGTACAAGAGACAAATGTAGCTTCCAGGCATAAGAAGTGCCTTAAACCCATATTCTTTTTATAGCCACCAGGGGGCGATACCAGTGGTTGTAAAAAGACTTCTGGTCCTAAAGAAGTCTATGGGAAAACAACGCTCAGACTTGACCTCTGTAACACTTTTCTGATGATTTTATGGGCTCAGTCACTCATTTTGGGTCAAACTGAGTAAGACATTTGAAACCGTTTTGGCCATTTTTGGTCATTTTCAACATTTAGAAAGGAAGATTGTCCAGGACAAACTCATTGATTGACAAGTGGTTCACCAATGAATGTGCAGTTTCAGTCAGATCCATCCCTCGCTCGACACATCCGGTTTCCAAACACTAAACTTGGCGATGACTGAAATGCTCGCCTCGATGCTTCAAAACCGGACTTTGCAAACCAGTGGGTGACATCACAATAGACTAGTTCTCAGATGCTGGTGAAAGTGAAAACATACACTGCCACAAACATCCAACAGGACTGGTACACAGGAGCATACTGCATGTGCAGAAGCAGGTGCAGAACCAAATATTAAAAATGATAAGAAGCAGCCACTGATTCAGAATGGCAAAGCACACACAGCACAAATAATGCAGCACTTCCTGAGAATATTCAGGCTGCATATACACAGACACACATTCATCAGTGGCCTTGATATTCAGCCTTCTCTTCTTCCATTACCTCCCACAGGTTACAGTGCATAATGATCTCACTGGACAGACATCCCCAGGAACAAAGGCCCCATTTCAACCATATAATCACATTTTTCTAGAGCCATCATCTTCCACATAATCCCTGAAAAACCATTTGGGTTTTTCTAAAGACCCATCCAAAACCATGACACATAATGTCAGTCATACCATCCCAGGACGCGCACAAACACACACACACGAACTCACACTTATCCACAGAGTATCTGATTTCTGTTCCCACTATCCCAAAGCTCTATCACCACTGTGCTGCATTCCATACGAGATGATAAAATGATGACTGGATACACATCTATGTTTTGTTGTTTTGAGATTTTCAGATATGGTGTGTGTGGGTTTGCACGTGTCTGTGTGTGCGTGTGTGTGCCTATCCCTGAGGGCAGAAGGATAATTTGCTATAATTGCGCCTCTGCTGGGGCTTTGCTAACAGATAGATATCCGAGGTATGGCTGTTGGACTGAGTAATATCAGTATTTTCCATCAATGTACTGACAGCTGAGTGGTAGCAGTCTCAAACTCAGCCCTCTGTTGAGACTCCAGATGGCCTCCAGGAGCTGGATATGTCATACCTGTGTGTCAGTAGGAGATTTTATTCCACCTCTTCAAGCACTATTTCTCAGGATTAAGCTGTGAACCCACTAACACCGATGTAGGGTCCATTTAAACCACAAGGTAATGTGATTATCTGTGTTTCTCCGTGTTTTCTCAACATAAATCTACTGTTCCATGAGTTAATGCGACATAAGATCATGGAAAAAAAATAGCCTACTAACAAGGCAAAGTAATAAATAGTAATTTAAGGAAAAGCACAATAAAAAAAAAAAAAAAAAAAAAAAAAAAAAAAAAAAAAAAGAAAAAAAAAAAAAAAAAAAAAAAAAAAAAATAACAAAAAAACAATTTAAGCCTGGTGTAAAGCAGCATAATCTGGCATAAAGTACTTTAAACATGCACTCCTTGTTAATCTGTTGGCATCATACCGTGCCGGTTTCATGTGTAAATACATACCCTGTGCATTATCCTGTAAAAGTCTTATAATGTTGGACACTATGTACTGATCTCCTTCAACAGTTCAACGCGAGACACCTGCTTTCATTCTAACACTGCCCAAACTAATCTCACACAAGCCTCAAAGTCATTTCTTTATGGAAAGCAAAATTTAAACCAGATGTTTTTCTGAACACAGGACAAAGTATGACAAAGTCCATCAACAGTCCAACATCTGAGGGTTGAAAGGACACCGTTCGTGCACATGGAGTCACTGGAGGTGGCCAGTGGCATCGCCAAAATCACCAAATATTTTCCCCGTCCACTTTCTTCTACAATTTCATATCTATCAAAAATGGAAAAATGTATAAATAAAACTTCATGTGATGAAGACAGAGCATGTGACAGATTAAGGGGGCCTAATGATTATAATCAGAGCTTTTACAAAATGTTAGCTGTAGTCCATTTATTGCTTCCAGCTGTTTCCAGAAGTCTTTCTTCTGGCTTTATTACACACCTGCAGCGTCATGCAGCAGCAGAATACTTAATTTTTACGTTTCCAAAGCAAGGTAGTTTTTACACATGACCCAAAACCAACATAACTAAATTACAAAAAATGACCCCTAAATTTGAGAGTGGACCAATCAGGATCTAACCGCGAATGACAGTGAGCAGTTCATCTGAGACATGTGACCTGCCACACAGAGTTAAAGGTTTTAAGCTACAGTTAAATTATTGTCTGATCTGTTTACTAAAGTTTACAACTAAAGTTGTGTGATATGCATATCCCATAACTACATATAGGCTATGATTTCTCTAGTTAACCTGTCACAAAATAAAAATTAGGGCTACAACAAATACAATGTAATAGCACATTTGTTACAATACCATAAGATAGCCAGTGAAAAGCATCCAATAGAAATGCAATAACTAGGGCCGGGACTTTAACGTGTTAATTTTGATTAATTTATTACAAAGATTTTAACGCGTTAAATATTTTATCTCAATTAATCAAATTTTTTTAAAGTTCGGAGCCGGAACCTTTGTATTCCCGTGTTTACAGCACACCTGTAAATCTGATGCACAAGCGACAACAACGCATCCGCAAACAACAACGAAGCTGCTTCTCTTGGTCCACTGAGTGACAACTTTAGCTTTAAAAAACGTTCTGATGGGACTTTCGAAAAGACTGCTGTTGTAAACAGTAGCTAAAGCTACAAATGTGGGAGGAAACCGGAGTACCCGGAGGAAACTCACGTAGCACGGTGGCGCGGTGGTTAGCACTATGGTTAGCACTATGTTTAGCACTATGGTTAGCACTGCTGCCTCACAGTTAGAATAACATCTGAAAGGCCAGGGTTCGATTCCACCTTGGCCTGGGCCTCCCTCTGTGTGGAGTTTGCATGTTCTCCCCGTGTCTTACGTGGGTTTCCTTCTACATGTTCAGAGACATGGGGTTAATGTCCAAATTAAATATAATTAAATATAACAAGTTATTGTCTAGTGTGCTGTTTACATTTATTTATTTAGTTTTTCAAATAAGTTAAACAATCAGGGGTTCCTGAAATACTTGAGATCTGAATAACTATAATAGCACTTTGCCCAATCTGTTGATTTAAGAACAATTTAAAAAAAAAACATTTAAAAAAATAAATAGTAAACATGTTTGTTGTTAAGCATACGTCTATTCATTCAAAATTTTAGTAGCAAAAGGATTTTGAAAGGAGATTGAAAGTGTTTAATTTGTTGATAATTTGTTTGCGATTAATTTGCGATTAATTGCAATGAATTAATTACAGACCCTGTAAATAACTCGATTAAAAAATTACAAAAAACACATAATGCTATAGTCTCACATCATGAGCAGTCACAGTCTTGCAATCAAAGGAATCACTTTGCCTCCCTTTAAAAAAAAAATTCATAATATTGTTTCAGTTTACTCTAAATATTACAGATTGGACTTATTATTTGGATCTATGAGAACAAAGTGAGGTTTGCAAGCATTGCTGAGAGATAATCAGACACGCCACATTGCAAAAAAAAAAAAAAAGACTGCCCACAAATTCCAGACAAAACTGCAATTTGCTAAAGTTTTTGCGTATTAAAACTTGGACTGGAAATATAGCATTTTTAAAGGGACCTCACGGGATTTACAAGACAAATGTGTAACGAAGAAGCACTGGGAGTTCATGCACACACTCACCCCTTAGATCCACGTCTGTAATGTCAGTGTAGCGTTTGTGTCTATTTGAATACTTGAAGTGGCCACAAACAATTGCTGAAATTAATGGCCAGTTGTGATTTCCCCTAAAGTCTCTGTAAAAACAAGTGTTCTTTTCATTGGACACCAATCCAGCCAGTGAGCTGTCAGCAAAAGACACTGTAATATCTTTTTTACATTTATAAGGAAATTCCATGAAATCAGAACAGAAATGAGCTGGAAAATAAACCTCGCCGATTTCTTTTTTCCCCACCACTTTATGGGATGTTAATAAAAATGTAATTCTATAGTAAAGCAGCTGTCACAACAGCCTCTGGTCAGGCTAATGGTGGCTTACAATTCAACTATGATCAGTGGTCTCCACACAAGATTTGGTCCTGTGGATGGAAGAGCGAGACTGCACAAACTACAATTAATGAGTTCATCGGTGTTTAGTGTTAGGTTTATAACAGGAAGCCGCAATGCATGCATGACACACCTTTTAAAATGTAAAAATTTCCTTCCCCTACAACAACAAGGATTTCATTTTGGCACGAACACAAAAACAAACTCAACCAAACATCGTACTCGCAAACAAAACCGCTGACACTAAAGACTGCTGTGTAACATATGTGACCAACTGCAACAATACTACACTAGGATGATTTATCTTGGACTACACGGCACACTGAAAGATACGCTATTTAGAGCTGGCCAGATTGTAAGGATTTACTATCCTTTGGTTGCCATAAGATACGGGAGAAAACATTTCAGTGGCCGGGAAAGAGGGCTTTTGTCTGAGTCCACGACCGTGTCCTAAAAAAATATGAGACTGCTGCAAATCTATCAGTGATTTTTTTTTTTTAAATTGATATCTTTGGCCGTTGCTTGGTTGCAAAATGAAATCCCCAAATGTAGCACGACAGGTGGACCAGTAATAGTTTTCAAAGACACCATTAAAGTCAGTATTTATTGGGAAAACCAGTGACCCCAAGCAAAGGGGGGGGCTATGATCATTCAAAGAAAAAGGAAGAAGAAAGAAATCTCTGATCTTGGTCCTTTCTCCTGCAACTCTCTCTGTCCTTGATGCTTGGCTCCTCTCTGGTTCTGGCTCTTCCTCTTTGGTTTATATGAATGATGATGGCTACCTATGGCCTTTCTCTTAGGCTGTGACCACAGACCCTTTCAGAAATTGCTCGCTCTGCTACTTTATTAAATTGGCCACCAGTCAGTTCTAAGCGAATATTCTATAAACAGAGACGAACTCCTGCGGTTTTTGTTGGTTCCATTTTAGTCAAAAACAAACCATTTCAGTGGGTTTGAATTATTACCAGACCTCATTTTATTTAGATTGTGTCAATAAGGGACAATGTTTGTCAAGAATCCCCTCTTTATTGTCCTGTCTGAGGTCGGATCATGGCGTGAGGTCTGCACATCCATTATTTTCAGGTTGCCTGATCCGTAGGTTGGTGTGTGTTCCTGCTCGTACGTGTCTGCCTAAATTTGTCTGTGCATGTGCCTTTGCAGACGTGCAGGAGCGCAGGCAGCGAAGAAGCCTGCTATAGTGATCTGCTGTAAAAGCCTGCTTTTGGGCAGCAGGTGTGCATGCATGTGTGTGTGTGTGTGTGTGTGTGTGTGTGTGTGTGTGTGTGTGTGTGTGTGTGTGTGGGTGTGTGTGTGTGCGTGTGTGTGTGTGTGTGTGGCTGTTTTACT
>VUQJ01011766.1:4817-14948 GCA_015108635.1 Andinoacara biseriatus
TGCTGGTTTTTTGCGGCGCATTTATTTAGCAAAGACGAGCGAGTGCATGCCAGAGAGAAAGAAACAGAAGCAAAGTTTAACCCGATATATGAGGTGAAATTGATATTTGGCGTTTTTAATTTAAAAAGGTTGATGTTGATGCCAGTTTTCTTTAACACTTTCCTAAGTAAGAGAAACCACGGGCAGAGAACAATTCTCTGTTCTGCATTATACTGAAGACGGGGATGTTGCTTAGCCGTAATATATACTGAATTTATTATACATGGGCTGCAGACTATAATTACTGATGAGAATATTCAGTAGACCTTAACTTGTACACTTTGTTGCCACAATATGAGGTTCTAAAATTGCATGCCACCGAAATGTCTCCCCGTATTAGAGAATCTCATTCATCACACACCTCCAACACACCAGGAGAGCCATCGTCACAATAAGTACTGGGTCACAAACAATTTGCAATGCCTGCTTCTCAAAACAGCGAACCCCTGCTATATTTAAAGTTCTCTGCGCTCTTTAGGATTCAGCCAGTGCATTTCCACTAAATTAGAAACAGTCATCGTGGGAGCTGCCATGACAGAAAGAAAATATACATTACCTCTGTTGACATGAATAAAGTTTTTACTGGGGTTATATTAGTGTAAGGCTGTAATTTTATATATATATATATATGATTTGGCCATTTTTGACCCCAGCTGTTGTCAGTGTTTAAGGTCTAAAAATTGACTGTTGATTAAAAAGATTACTGACTGCTGGACATAGTAGGGCATTTACTGGTTATGGACCCAAATATTTATTTCAAGAGTTGGTAGAGACCAAAAACTCAGTAAGAGGAGAGTGAATATTGAACTTTACACCAGATTGCCAAAAACAATGTCAAATATGCCAATTATAATGTTCCTTTGTAACTCCTGGATGTGTAGCTAAGCAACAGATTACTATCAACACATATTTGTATGAACAAATCAGAGTTGTATGCTTGGAAAACAAACCTCAGTGCAGCCTCAAATACCCAAATACCCAATAAATAGTATCTCCAGTTTCAATGCAACAATGCATTTTTGCAGGTTAGAGCACATTGCATTTATATTTCATTTATGATTAAATACATTTAAAAAACAAATTTAAAAAAAATCAAGTCACTGATAAACCAAACTACAAATAAGCAATGCAGGTGATTGGCTGAGTGGGAAAAAAGTATGAACAAGTGTTTGGAGCACAGTGGTTACTGGGTGTTTGGCAGTCAAGAGAGTGTAGGAGAGCTCAATGGGTTTGTTGAAATTGTTGTATTCATAAATTGCCACTCGGAGAAGCAGAGAGCTCTCAAACACGAACTGCACCGTTTGTGAATTCCCACTGTTATCAGACTACCTACCTGTCTAAGAGTCACTCTGTCAGAGATTTCTGAGCATGTTCCGACACTCTGGTTATGAAGTAGCTGCAGCAAAAATATTCCTGTGTTAATAACACAAGTGAAACAGTATTAAGAAGGAAGCTTTGACTCACTGCTAATGATAAATTATTATCACATGAGCACATGAGAAAATATATTGAGCCATTTTATCTTCCCTTTGTTGTGTCCGTTATCTGAGCCATTCATAAATTGCTCATACATCGTCTTTCGCTCTGAAAGCTGAGTGCTCACATAGTGTCTATTTGCATTTACAAATAAGTGGCCGTGCAGGAAAAAAGGGTTTACTGGAATCTACTTCAGACACCAAACAGCTCATCTACTGGTTGTGTCAAAAGACCAAGATCAAAAATGAAATATTTCCCTAACTTTTAGGCAACAGGTCTTTAAGGAATTTAGGCTACAAGTTTTACAATGTTACCATTTAAAATAACCCACCTAACTCATTATTTCATGCAACTAGCACACTGTAGTCACAGTGGACCAGCAAATATTCAGTGTTCATCAGGGCAAAACTCTGAGCCAAATGAGGTTTTACTCCTTGGAGCTCACATTAACATTTGCCTCATGTTTAGATTGTATTTGGATATGTATTATCCATATTAGATCTTCAGCAAATATTTATTGTCTCATCTATCATATTGGGTCTGCAGTTCCACTGCAATTTTGATTTTCAATATTCATTCCTGCTAAATTACTGTACTGTAAATATTTGTTTACAGGCTATACAGTAGGACACATATAGTCCATAATGTTTACATTTTTTTGAACAAAATAAAAGAGATTCTTAACTATAACTCACTATAATCACTATAAAAGATGTCACGGGTTTTGTATATCCTGACGCGAACTGTGATATCTAAAATCTAAACAAATCAGTAGTACACCAGCAAATGATTCCCAGTTTCATTTTTTCTGTGGTATACTGGGGGTGCAGCCTGGTTAGTCAAGAGCCAGTTCTTGCAAGACACATCATCTCTATGTTGAATTAATGTGACAACAGAGACTCTTCTGTGTCTGATGGAGCATCTGAAGTTGCAACACACAGTCTCATGCTGAAACCCCAAAGACTCCAGAATAATTCTTGTGACAACACACACACACACACATGATGCTTCTGTGCTGCCAGTGCAAACTACATCAGGCCTGTGGCACTTTCTCAATATAGTTACAGCTCAGGAGCTGCAGCTCCACCTTTGAGATTTGAGTCTACTAATATGAAATGACTTGATTCTGAACTCTGCCACAGTCTAAGCTTGTCTGGTGGAGCTGAGATGAACGGCTATTGTGGGAAGGTTTTGGCAGACCATATACGCTCAAACTGTTACGGGGCTCAGTGCAATTAAAGTCAGAGTACTGTGGCCAGCAGAATCAAAGCCTGTTGTTCCACTGGGGCTAGTACCTGCAAAAATGGTTTATCAGCCTACATTTCAAAAAGGAAATGATAAAATGGATTTAAGTGACCATGCCTATAGTGACAAAAGCAAGTAGAAAATACTATCAAAAGAGCAAACTTGTCTTTGGCCCCCAAATCAGTAAATCAATATTTGTATGACCTTGTGATTAATTCACTCTCTTTCATGCGCCCTGTGAATTAATCACAGACTGCAATGTCACAGAGTCGAAGCATGGGACGTTTTATTCTTTTGACATAAACATATATAAAGAAACATATAAATACAGATACAGAAACTTTTGCTGCAATCTACCTTAAGTAGTGCTGGCGCAGGTTCAGGAAAATCTCCTATCTTGTTGTCTGCATTTAATGGAGATAATAAAATTCATGGGGAAAATGCCCCTGAGTGATACTTGAAGGCATTTTCCTCATGAATTTCATTGTGGAATCTCTCAGCAGGAAGATTGGAAATATAAAGATTTTGTGTGTTCGGCCTGGAGTAGAAGGATTGTTTTAAGGCGTGGATTTATTTTATTTTGTTTTTATTATTATTTTTATTGTACTTTTTATGTAGAACAACGCTGCGGAGCACCTTTAGACTATGAAGAAGAAAAAAGAAATCACACATTTCCTTACACAAAAATAACACACTTGCAAATCACCTTTGCATTATGCCAAAGATGTGAAACTATCCTGCTTTGTTTCTGGGCCTGGAAAACACATGTGGACAAGTATCCCACAATCTTCTGTGGAGAACATTTGTTTATGGTAAGCAAACCAAACACAATCAGAAACCTGGTTATGGAATATTTGCAGGTATACTGTACTAAACAACAGCATGGGCTACACAAAAACACGTTCTTTGCATTGTGAGACCTGAAGCATGGGGCACTACATGTAAAACAGAATCTCGGATTCATAAATGTTAAAACAACATGAAAATATGTCTCTAAATGTCATGGTTTGTGCTGTACATTTTGATGAGAATTTTTGCTTAATGGCACCAGTAAAAGAAAGTTGGAATACAATATAAATGTTTTTTTTTCCCACTTTGGATAAATAGCAATAAAAGCAAGTTTGTGTGTTCTTTCTTTGCAGAAATTTAGAGATTTATCTCTCCTGAGCATTTGTTTGTTGGTTATTACATTTTTAGTCACTTATTGGCTATGCAGCATATGCAGGAGTGATTAAATTGGGGGATACATTCTGGAATATAAACAAATATAGAGAGTCATAAGTAATGGTGATAACTGAATGGGACAAAATGAGTGAGATGAGAGTCCCCTTTAGTGCTTTGATATTATAACACTAAGCTACAGCCCTGGATTATGCAGTAAGATTAATTTATCATCCTGTTGGAACACAAAATTACAACCGATCTCAAGGTCTGGACTGTAAAGCGATGTCCCTTTTTCTTTCTTTTTTTTAATTTTTATTTTTCGCACTCAGCATAATAAGGAATTTGGAAGCACCTTAATTGAATTTAGAAGGTCAAGTGCAAAAACTCTACTGATCGATTTTTAATGCAGTGACCTTAATAACCGTGAAAGGCAATAAAGATGAGCTGTCTTTGATTTTCAGAATGGGTTATTTCAGTGTCACATCTGCATGTAAAAGTTTACATTTCAAACATAACATTTAAATTTTAATAATCTGTTACACACTATTATTTAACTTAATGGAGTTACCAGAATAATCAAATTTTATTTATTTTTTGGCACTAAAATTATTATATTTGTGTATATTTATGAGTTATGATGTGCAGTGACGGTATTTGGCAAGCAAGTGCATCCCGCCTTCTTCACCAGTCTGGGTTGTAAAACAAGTTTTGTACTGCAGGCTTCGGCCAAAAAAAAATAAAAAATATTTGTCAAAACTTTAATCTGACAAACTTGAGAAACATTCACCAAATTATCATGTGAAACAATAATAGTTTTTTTTAAGGATCTAAACATCTAAAAAATGAATTATCTACTTACAACAGCAGATCATGGTTTTGAATGTTTGGGATTGCTGGTCTGAATTATGTGCTGAGATGAGAAACTGAAGGCGAAGCAGAAAACAAACTGCTTTATTAAAGTTATAGCAATTAATGGCTCATTGTAGCGGGTGCCAGCTATTGATTTACATTGTTATTAAACTTGTTCCCAATGTAATATTTCATGGCTGTGTTTTACCCCCAATGTGTGCAGTTATCTTCTTTGACCAGTCATACTTTTATACACTGACAAATCCTCTAATCCTGTTTCTATATTAAAATAGTTTTGGAGCATGAATTTGCAAAATGCACATTTGCCAGCACTCACTGGATAGCTACACTGTCCCCTGTGTGGTTGTTGTAATTGTCACAAAAGCAATTGCTGAGTTATTTGTCTTAGAACACATAAATCTGTTGCCAGATTAGACTAAAATTGTTGCTATAAAAGTGCTTTGGAAGTGCTGAATTTGCCAACACAACTTAGCAGGGTCACTTGACAGAATGACTAACTGATATTATTGATTTGCCTGTTCTAGCATTACAGATCTCACCGGAGATTTTTTTGTAGCCGCGTCCTAGTTCTGGAACTTTCATCTTTAAAAATTCACATTTCTAAAACCAAATACATCACAACGGGTGAGCATGGTCTGTCCTATTTCAAAGACTACTCTAGATTAGGTAGCCTCGTTCTGACATAGAGGACACATCATCTATGGCCCTCAGTATTCATCAGTCTTTGGCACTTCAGGTAATTTTCTTGTCAAGAGTTTCAGTTCAAGAGAAGACCCCAATACAGGACACAGAGCCATGAAGGTCACACAAGCAGTCCATGTGGAACACAGTCAGTTAGAAGCATGGACACATGCATGTGTACATACAAAGTGACAAGAAGATGGGCAAGTTTAAATACGCAATGAATTCAGTGACTATGAGTAAAATTGGACTATTACGCTGGTGAAGCAACTGATCATAAAACTTGAAAGAAACAAAGCTTGGAAAATAGAAGGTCCATAATTAATAAAATATAACCAGAAATAACAGAAACTCTAAAGAATGATTCAGGAACTTTCTCTACAGTATCATGTAGAGACTCAGAAACAGGGAAGATGAGAGTAGATTCATCTTCCAGAAACAGGGGGAAGAACAGTCAACAGGAATGTTTGCCAACACAGTGACAGTCCTTTGTGGCAGCTCACGCAGGAGCAATCTCTGCAAAAGGACCCGGACTCAGTCAAATGACCCATACTCAAGAACAGTGGATTTGTCAGCTGACTCCCGCAACAGCATTTGTATTGGCAGGTCATGAAAGGGTCTGCACTTGGACAGATCCCAGTCCAGGTCCAGGAACAGATGAGACATCAGACAACTGAACTGTATCGGGTGACTCAAGAGGTTACTTGTTGTTGGCTGACCCAGGAACTGGAGAGATTTTGAATGCTACCTTTAGAAGCCTTTTGAAAACAACATTTCCACTCATCTTTTTCCTGTTTCATTTCAGCTTCTTTTTCCCCACAGCCCAGATTATGGTAGAATGCATGGGAAATTCCCCATCCCATCCATTCGCAAAAATAATACCAACATTCCGTTCAGTTCAATTTTATTTATATAGCACCAACTCACAACAGTTGGCACAAGGAGCTTTATATTGTAAGATAAAGACCTTACAATATATAGACATCAAATTGCCTGTTTTCATCTGAGCAGTAAAATATCTAGAAAAAGATAATGTACATTCATGTAAATCTAAAATACCATGTTTTCTTGGTGTTTCCAATTTCCTAGGTGTTTCCGCTTGTTCTTTCAGGCATTTCCAATCTTCACTCTTGTAGCCCTAAAACAATAACCATTGCTTTAACCAAAACAGCATTTTAGAAGGAAATATCCCATCAATTTGCTTGAGATGATACCCTCAGACTTTTTTGGATGATAATGTGAATTGACTAATCACTGATCTGATCTGATTGGTTAGCACATGTCATTAATGTTTCTCAAATTCACTGAGCAACTAAAGTATATATATTTAAATAGATTTTCTATTATTATTGAATAGTTTTGAATAGTTGTTTATTGTCTCACCAAGTGTTATACTGCATGCTCAGTACAAGTGGTGCAACTGAAGAGAACAAAAGAATTACCTGCATCACGAATGGCATTTATGATTCTCTACACATGTTGCCACAACAATACCATCTTTCCTGCTTTCAAATGGCTAGAGAGGCGATGCTGAAGTGAAATGATAGATACTATCCATGTCCTGATCAATAATTCAGCCTCCCTCCATTGTTGACCAGGCTGCCACACTTTGGACTAATTAGATGATAAAAAGTGATGGATGTGTATTAAATTCAGTTGGACCTTAAGAGAACTCCATTGGGCTTTGTCCTATTTTGAGCTGACCTTTTAGATCCTAACTTTATTGTACATGAATGCAGTTACACCAGTTTGCTGGATGTTTGTGGTACATCAATTAGACCACATGTATTGATTCACAGGGATAGATAGATAGATAGATAGATAGATAGATAGATAGATAGATAGATAGATAGATAGATAGATAGATAGATAGATAGATAGATAGATAGATAGATAGATAGATAGATAGATAGATTTTAACCTCTATCAGTAATATGCTCAATAGGATTATTTGAGGACATAAGGACATGTTGCCCATTTCAGCAGGGAAAGCATAATTATATGGAGGGAGAATTCCCAACAGGATCAGGGAGAGGTGACTAGAAAGTCCTTAAACTGAAAAGCATTTTGATTAGCCTTTTTTTTCTTACCATCAAGGTAATTTCAAGGTTTCTTGTACCTAAATTTAAAATATAAATTGCATTAAGTGTAGTTAAAATTGTGGTGAGCAAAACATCCATCTTACAGGGACAAAAGCAAGATTATTTTCTCCAAGAGCAGAAAATGGCCAGTTCTCTGAAAACTCATTTCAAGACTTGTCCAGTCTCTTCCTCTCATCTGTACCCAAAGT
The DNA here is from genome assembly GCA_015108635.1 of Andinoacara biseriatus. Taxonomy (NCBI): domain Eukaryota; kingdom Metazoa; phylum Chordata; class Actinopteri; order Cichliformes; family Cichlidae; genus Andinoacara; species Andinoacara biseriatus. The sequence continues at coordinate 12,583 of VUQJ01011766.1, forward strand.
TTATCAAATCTACAGTGATAGCATCTTATCTTATCTTATCAAGCTTGTGGGCCATATCAGTGTTATTGCCTATTAAATATAAAGACATAAACAAATTTAGGTTCCCTATAAGTACTTTTAAAAGAAAATATCATGAGATTAGTGTCCACGTTTTTCTGTCATGTGTAACTAAACAGTTTCTAGAGGATTTAGTGTTTCTCCTTTTCCCTCATATTGTTTACTCATGCGTTTTGATCGTATTTTTTTTTTTTTTACTCATCCTCCCATTATGCCAGTGTGCTATCTTTAGGGTGTTGATGTTAGACTGATGCAACACTTGGCCCGCTGTGCTTTTTTTCTTAAAACATGTCAGAGCACAGCCAGATAATGGGGTACAATTAGGGCTGTGCTGAAAATGTTCTGTTGGAGGCGTCATCACAAAAAAGGAAACATCATGAATTAGTTTCTTTTGGTTTAATCCTAAAAATTGCTTTCCTCTAGCGATTTATCAGTGGAAAGTGTCATGAATGGGTGACATCCATTTGCCCTTTCCACAACTTGTGCTTGGAAGTCACTCCCAGCTATAATGTCCTCTATGGAGTTGCTGTAAAACCTCGCTTTTTAGCAAGGCCATACAATGACGACTCGACTGGATCTGCATGGAGCGAGCTGTCTGTGGACCACTGGCCTCCTCCTGAGTCGTTCCTGAGTTAGCAATGTCCCCCGGTGCCTCCCAGGTGTGACTCCCTCAGCATAATTAAGGTGGGATCTGCCAGGGCTTCTGGGCCAGGGTCATTCATCAACTGGATCACCCGCAAGATTAATGTGCACTTGCTGCAGCGCTCCAATGGATTGCTGCCACTTGCTGAGATCATTAGCGTTGGTCTCCATATGACTGCAGTGGATGGAGAGATTTGCAGCTTTGCATACTAAATGAATAGTCCATCATTGCCTAATTAAGGGATTATTGGAGACACTTGTGTCCAGTCCCCTGGACAGTAAACCATAACTGAAGGGCAAACTAGATAGATTAGCTCCACCTGCTTAGTAGCAAAGTGCAAAGCAATGAAACTGCTGACAAAAGTAAGCTCAAAGGAGAACGAGTGGGGAGTGCGTCATTACACTGCATTTAGGTCCCAAAGGGACTTACATGCTCTTTTTAAGAACTCACCATTTTTACAGCCTTAGACGTCAGGATTGCAGCATTTCACTATTCAAACATGGTTTAGCAAATATCCTGATCTTGCTGATGAGCATGCATTATCACTTTGTAAGGTACTCAGTTTGAAATGACTGTTACATTTAATCACTCACTGATCATCATCTAAACTCTTAACAGAAACACAGGCATCCAGAAACCTGCTTCTACTGTTACCTCCTGTGTTAGAACTAATCAACAACCTTTAAAATAAACAATGGTTGTAAATTTATTTCCAGAAATAAATGCCATTTTTTTTTTAAATTAAGTGACTTGGAAAATGAGATTTTTGCCCCTTGTGAGCAATGGAAACAAGCTGTAAACACAAAATTACCTTTTAAGATTATGTGACACATTCATTAGTCCATCATTTACATATCCAGGATAATTATAGTGGTATTCATCTGAAATATTGTTTCTGGGCATTTGGCAAATTCAGTTCAATTCAGTCCCTTGTTGCTCTGTTTATGGTTTCTGCCTCCAAGAGGAAATACCTGGTTATAGCTCCTACATGCTGCAATATTCATCAGCTATCACTACGTTTGTTTATCTTGAGCTCACAATCCCTTCAACACTGTCTCTGTGTTTTTGCACCCTTCTTATCCTGATATTTATTCACTTCTTTTTTATCCTCATATTAGAAAGCTGTTTAGTTACATAACATTTAAAGCTGCATCGAGCCATCTCTAAAGGCATAGTTTATTTTTAAGTGCACACATCCAACAAGTTATCAAAAAATATAATTGGCATAAATATTCAGCCAAAACAAATGAAAATGAGTACCTTACTAGAGTTGATTAGTAAGCACTGGATAAACAACCAGAAATGCAGCCTGTGAACCTGTGAAGCTAAGGAGCTAAAACTTCCATAGTGCTAAAAGGTTTGGTGTTTTTTTATCACTCGGCCTCTGTACAAGCAACAGCTTAATACTACATTAGAATCATTTGACTCATTGTCTATAGAAAGGATTGCAAGAACTTGCTAAAAGATATTAAAAAAAATGACTGGAATCACAGAGTATGGAACGATCGTTCACAGCAATAACATATTTGCATACAAATCCAACACAAATGTGAATGTGCCAAAATGGTCAAAAATGAGACTCCACTTGTTGTGCAAACCATTATACAGTTTCACACTGAGAGATTGGGGAAGAGGGGTGGGGGGGGGGGGGGGGGGTTCTGGCGGT
>VUQJ01011766.1:14968-31762 GCA_015108635.1 Andinoacara biseriatus
TGTAAGCCTCCCTGTATATGAGGCTTGTTTTTCATTGACTGTGTCAGGAATCAAGAGGGCTAATCCCTCAGAGACTTCAGATGAAAGTTTCAAAAGAAATAATGAAAGGCATACTGCCTGAGGGTGCATATCGGGGTGAATGTACAGCAAGCTGGAGAGAACAGCAGCGGCGCACGACAAGCAGCAAAGGAAGAACATAACAGCTTCCCTTGCTGCCACCCCCACCAGTCTAACTATAAATCACATATTCTGTCTCCAAGACATAAACAAATACGCAGCAGAGCAGATCAGAAACTTGGCACAGCATGAATACTTAAAATAAAAATAAAACGTATCATTTTGTAGCTTGTACTTTTAAACTATTTGAATGATCCGTAAAAATGACTAGAGACTTTATAAAAAGGAACAAGAGGCTGTTTTTTGCAATTGGCTTTTTGTCAAAATGTCTTCCTAAGATAATAACAAATCTTCCAATGAGAAGCATTTGCATATTTTGCAACTGAAATATGTGTAATTACAAGGATGTATGCTATATGATACATAGTCACTAAATCAGAATTGGCAGTGATGTTTAGGAAAGGTCTTTCTGTGTGGTTGTGTGTGTGGTTTGCTTGCATGTTTGCATTTATTTCTCTATGCTTGTGTGGGTGCATGGGTGAGTGCCACATGGAAGCTGTCCACATTTTTAGGTAGGTAGACATGAAATTCAAGCATCCTTGGGCTCAGACTTTGAGAAAAATGAAACAATTTACAGCAATGTAACAGGATTAATTATGCTATTAAAACAACAAATATTTCTGTTCAATAAAAAAAAAAGTGAGTTATTAAAAAGCTGAGTAAATCCATGGAACAGGTGGACAAATCCTCTATTCACACTTTAAAACAGCATGGCTGTGTCACCAAACACACCTGGTAGCTGACTCTTTGTTAATACACACCATCTGTAAACTGTGACCATGAAGTCATTTAGGCTGTAGGGTAAATGCACATTTACTAACCTGACCCTCTTTTGACTGTTCTTGCAGGGGGAATGACGCCATATGTTTTTATCATTCCTCAGAGTTGAGATAAAATGCCTCACCAAGACATAAGTCAGTGTGAGATGTTGCTTTCAGTTGATTTTATGATGCCTTTCACAAACAAATTAGTCCTGTGGCCTCGACTCCTGCAGTGGATGAAACATGCAGACTCTGACTCTGGGGCTTGAGCTGCATGAAGTGTGCAGCATACCTCTGAAATGACCAAATTAGAATGCCATACTGTTCACAAAACATGTGCAGTGAATGGAGAACACCTCTAATAGTGCTGGTAGCGGAAAAAAAAATAAAAAACAAAAAACATCTGCATTCTGCTGGGCATGCATATGTAAATGTACATTTCCCCCACTCCACATAGTAATGACTTGTAGGTAGGGCCAGACAACTTGGCCAATAACCTTTGCATTTATTAATGTGCAAATAGGATCTTTTAAAAGTTGTTGTTCAGTCAAATTCTTCTGCATGTCAGTTTAGGCATTCACATAGTGATAGCACTCATTGAGGCTCGTGATGAAACTTTTTACAGACATTCAGCTACTTTTAAATTATGGTGTCTGCAATAAGTATAAAAAATAACTCTTTATACATTAGGTAAACTTCTTAAGAGATTGGGCATTCTGCAAGTTTAATATAATATACCCTTCAATCTAGTACTCACCATACAATTAGCTGGTAAAACAGAATTCTTTCTTCTAGGAAACAGTGTAGTGTGATTGTGTTAATTAGTGGCTTCAAATTAAATGCTTCTATGCTTATAACCATGGTATAAGGTCTTTACAGTAGGATAACCATTTAACCTTTTCCTTGATCAGCTGTCATTGTACTCTTACAAGACAGAAACTTGGAATAGATGGTTATGTAAAAAACTTTTAAAGACAGTGCGCATGAAATGGTAAATGGACTAGCTCTTACATAGCACTTTTCTACTCTGTCAGAGCACTCAAAGCGCTTATACAGCACGTTTACATTCACCCATTCATACAAGCACTTCCATATGTAAGTAAGCTAAGTGCTTATTGTCTAACATTTACACGCATTCATACTCCGACGCTTTCGTCGGAGAGCAACTTGGGGTTCAGTATCTTGCCCAAAGATACTTTGGCATGCAGCCTGAAGCAGCCAGGAATCGAACCCCTGACCTTCCGATCAGGAGGTGACCTGCTCTACCTGAGCTACAGCCACACCGAAATGCTGACCCGGTAATGCAAAAAGCTAAAGATGAACTAACACTTTTGTTCGATGTGGCTCAACTGACTAAACTGACAATATTATTTGTTGCCACCACTTGTGTCCAGACTGAACTGCATTAACAATTAAATATATTTTTATCAACCTCAGTGTTTTTTTTAAAGTAATTAGTAAAAGCTTTCATTTTAACATGCCATACAAAGAAAGAAAAGATGGTATAGGAATCTGTTAGCATACTGAGCATTTACATTGGTTACTGTGACAAAGTTTATTCCTACAGTACAGTATATACCTTTTTAAAAATCATGATTAGGCGCTCCATTCAACTTTTAAGTAAAAAAAAAAAAACGTAATTATCATTCCATTATCAGACCATTATCATAATGTACTGATAGCAGAATCCGTTTTTCAACAGTTTTTATATATATATATAAAGAAAAAGTTCAGATGCAAGTAGCACAGAAAAGAAAATACATCACTTAAATGTGGACATGACAGTGCTTTCTGAATGACAGCAGCCCAGCTAAACTGTGAGGAGCCCCACACATTTTCATGCACAGAAAGAATGGGGAAGCAGCTGTCTCTGATTCTACACCTGATTTGCCAGTAACTGACATGCAGAGCAGGTTTCCACAACTGTTCTGCTCTGTTGGCGTTCTGATGTCAGGAAAACACAAGGGTCAGTGTTTATTGCAGGCATCAGAAAAAGAGAAAAAACTTTTCTTTTCAGATTTCCTTTTGGGTGGTTCATCTGAAACAATAATTTTGTCATCCTCAGTGCCTCCTTCCTGTTTCCACGGACATTCCTTCATGTAATCTGCGGTTATTGAGCATGGAACACACAGAAATACGTCTTGAACTGAATTTCAGGTTTTTGCTCAGTAGGTATATGTAGTCTTGTCCTTCGCCTTAGTTTTTGCAATAGTGTCTGTGTATCTGCCTCAGTTTGTTCTTTGTTTTGCCTTATTCCATGTGATGATTTCTGAAACTCTGTTAGTTCCTGTTTTGGAACTGCACCTTCAACCCAATAAAAGGTTTGCTTTTTGTTATTTTAGCCAGCATGGAGTCCTGCATTTTGGTCCTTTTTTCTTCACTCTTTAATAGGTACACATCTCATTACTTCTTTAGTCCTGTTCACACAGAATTAATATAAACATGGGAATTCATGTATTTTAGAAACTCATATTTGTGTTTCATGCAGCAAATATGCACAGAATAAGAGAAGTTTATGTTTTCCTCAAATTTTTTAAGATTTCTGGTTCCCAATTGTAAATGTATTGTTACCAAAAGTATTGCTGCCCAATAACTGTCCTTCCTGTTCTTTCCTCTTCTGCATACTGCTCATGACTGATGTGTGATGAAGTTTAATTGTGTCAGCCCTGAAATTGTGTAGTAAAAAATCAGTCCCTCAAGTATCAGATCACACAATAGTTAAACTGTTTTTAAAGCCAATGGTAATCCATTAGGTTATCTATTTGGACAGGATTAATATTACCAAGGGACATCATGAGATTTTGTGCATTGGATAAGCAGCGTCTGGGTTTTACTCAAATTTACTGGCCCGGGTTTGATGACAAATATTGATCGGAAAGTGTCTAGTCACTCAGTAGAGACCTAATGTTACTATAAATAGGATTCAGCAGAATAAATGTTGAGACAGCAAAGTGTTGATTTCCGCATGCTGTTTTTCAGTGAATAAGTCTCACGGCTGCTTTTTGACACGAGACCCAAAAAGTTGCACCCACATGCTTCTCCAAATGACCCTCAATAACAGAGATGCCAGTTCACACGTGACTAATACTGTATCATCACAGGACTTCTGAAATGTGATATGCAATTAGGAGTGGAACTTTTACTTTGCATATTATGAGCACTGCAAATTTTCATAGATTTAAGCTCTCAGACACACTCTGCAAATATTACATTACTAGGTTTCTTCAGGTGATATTAGTTCTATGCACATAAGGCTTTATGTATTCAAATTTTTCTTTAAATGTCTTTTTAAGGTTTTAACCATCCTTGTGTCTTAATTGTTCTTTCTTCAATGTAACGTAGTACTTTATAGAAAGATTTGTTTAGGCTGCAGTAAAATATTTTTTGACTGTGTTGTATATTTTCAATCAGACTGTTTGGGTTTACACTTGGAAAACAGTTCTAAATTATATTTCTTCCCTTGTTTCTTCCGCCTTTTTTTTTCCCTTCTGAACACAGGTGGTGTAAAGAATTTATCATAGGCAAGGCATGCAGGGTGAAAAAGGAACAGTTGCCCAGATGGGAGATTCAGAATATACAGTACCTTTCCATTCAGAGAAGACCAGAGGGTAAATGTTCACATGGACAAGAATTATGGTCCTGCTCACTGGTATTTGATAACATCCAGGCAGAGGTTAAGTTTATCCACTATGTCGAGAGATAAAGATTTTGGTTTGGTTTTTCCATTTCTTTCAGAATATACTGAGTCCTTATCACAAAAGAGTGACATAGTGGAAAAACAGAAGAATAGCCCAAAGCTGCTGGAACACTGTTGTAGAGGCAACATGGTGGAGAAACATGTTGGTCATTATTAGACTAAGGTCATTTTGATTTATAAAGTATGAAAGATTGCAGATGTCCAATGTTTGAGTAGTTTTGTCAAAGTCTGTTTACCTCTGTATGGCATGGTTACTATGAAAAGATCTCTTCTTTTCCATTTTATTATTCCTCTTCATTGCAGTGCTACCATGCTAGTCTTTTCAGTCAGGAGTTACAGCTACTTTATTGTGTCAGATCCAAGCATATAGAAAACATTATTTTGTGCAATTTGTTAAACACTGCAATCTTGTCCAAGATAAACAAAAGTGATGAGCACAGTTACCACAATTTCAAATGTGTAAAGAAACATGTCATTTACATATATTTGCATAGCAATAGAAAATGCTTCACAACTCTCTTTTTTTTTCTTTTTACTTCCAGCAGGTTGGGCATTTAGAGACTGCCTGTAAGATACCAGCTGTCACATTGGTGCCTCGAGTGAAAACACATTTTTGTAAACGTTAAATGTTGAAAATCTGTTCATCAGCCTAAATGTTTTCAGAAATGCATAGGGAATCCAGCTAGAATTAAAGTCTTCAATTAAAATGGAAAGATTTATGAAAATGCACACAGAATGATGATGTGTTTATTAAGAAATGCTTGCCAGACATACTGTCAAAAAAATGGTGTCTGACCACATTTCTTTATATTTTCCTTCCAAGTGGTCTTGAGCAATATTTATCCAAGACTGTCTGAAGGTCTTTCACAGGTTTTCTTTGGACATTGGCTGCTTTTTCAGTCAGTACCTCACCATTTTTTTCTTCTCATGGCTTGGAGTTAGCATTTCAGCCAGCGGTATCTTGTCAAAACTGGAATTATAAAAGCAGAAAAGTATTTTTCAGATTTTGATCTGCCCTGCAATATCATTTAGAAAGTCAGAACTTCAATATTATTGAAGCATTATTGAATCAGCGTGGGATCATCTTGACAGAGATCAAAATAAAATGCAGTGAACATGCAAAGAAGAACTTTGTCTTTCAAAAATCCTGGAGAATGATTCCTGAAGTCTAGTTAAAGCACAAGAAAGCTTTGCTAAGACAGTTTAGGCTGCGTTGAAGAATAAAAGTGGCCATATCAAATACTGACTGCTAAGCTCATTAGAATTGTACAAACTCTGCTTTTACTACACTGTATTTCTAGGTATGTTTGCACATATTTCAATAAATCACTACACCTGTTTCCTATTTTTTAGAAAAATATAAAGAAATGAGAGGTGGCTAACTCAAGACTTTTGCACAGTACTGTGAATTCAGTAATTCACAGTACGTGTTACGTTTTCAGATTTTGAGTGAACAAAAACTAAAAGGAACTAAAAGAAGTGAAACAGGAGCCGAAGGTAACCAGTAATGGAAAAGCTGCAGAGGTACTTTTATTAATTCATGTCACGTTTTGACTGAAAAGAAACTCAACTTATACCATCAATTCAGGAAACTCCCATCTGTCTAATTAGTCTTATCCATGCTTTGCAAGAACAAAAATGTGTCATTTAATAGAAAAAAAATGTGATAGAAATGTGTGACTATAACGGTCCAAAGGAGCCAGAACAGAATATATCACCTATTAAATACCTAATTATATAATAATTTCAAAGCTCTACTTGTGCCACTATCTCTTTTATGTGGTACCATATCGGTGATTGTGGCTAAAATTACAAAAAAGAGATTTCAATTAAACACAGCTTTCAAGTCTAACACTTATACTGGTCTGTCCTATAGACACACTGTTAAACAGCCAGTTCATGTGTTATATAAGCTTTAATGGTGCATCAAACTGCAGGAAGGTGTTTGTGAGCGAGACACTGAGATGAATCAACCTCCTAATGGGCAGCACAGCAATGTAGAGAGCATAATTTAAACAGATTTTTTTGTTTGTTTGTTTGCATTTTTTTTATTGTTGTCTTTTAGTTTATTTTTAGTAGAATCCCCAGAAATCTAGATTGCAACCATTTCTTCTACATGTCATCATTACACAAGAAAATGCACCCTCTTTGCATGGTTTTACATAAGTGAACATAATACAACCATCTGGTCTGTGTAGGTTCTCAGGTATCCATGGTAGTCTCAAATGCAAGCATTCAGAATCATGTGGTCCTAAGCTGGTCTTAAAATTAGATAGATACACCCTCAGACGAACAACAGCACGTGACACATTGATGATTATTTAATTAATTGATCATCTATAAGTGTGCCTATCTCTATGAAAACAGCAGTTTTGAGGTGTGGAACATTCAGGTGTGTGTTAACACAATGCCAAGAAGTAAAGAGTTCAGCAATGAACTTAAAGAAGCAATTGTTGCTGCCCATCAATCTGAGAAGGGTTATAAGACCACTTCCAAACAATTTGACGTCCATCATTCTACAGTGAGAAAGACTGTTCCCAAGTAGAAAACATTCAAGACAGCTGCCAATCTTCCCAGCAGTGGAAATCTGAGCAAATTCACCCTAAAGTAAGACCATGGAACACTCGGAGGAATCTCGAAAAAACCCAAGAGCTACATCTCAGACTCTACAGACCTCGGTTAGCATGTTCTATGTTAAAGTTCATGTCAGTACAATTAGAAAAAAGTTTAACAAGGAACTATGGTTTAGTTGGAAGAGCTGTAATGAGAAAGTCTCATCCAAAAAAGAATATGGCAGAACAGTTTGAGTTTGCAAAGTTGCATCTGAACAAATTCCAGGACTTCTGAAACAATGACCTTTGGACAGGTAAGCCCAAAGTGGAGAAAACCGAATGCAATATATCAGCACAAACTTCTCGTGCTAATTGCACAAACACTTCACTTCAACACCTCTGGTGGTGGAGGGGTGATGAACTGGGTTTGTTTTGCAGCCACAAGACCTGCTCACCTTGCAATCATTGATTCAACCATGAACTCTTCTGTATACTAAAGTCTTCTAGAGTCAAATATGAGGCTGTCTGTCCCATGGCTAAAGCTTGGTCAAAATTTCAACATCATCATGCAACAAGACAATTATCTCAAGCACAAAAACCAGACTACAGCAAAATGTCTCAAAAAGAAAAGAATCAAGGTGTTGTAATGGCACAGTCAAAGGCCAGACCTAAACCCCATTGAAATGCTGTGGCAGGACCTTAAGAGAGGTGTACATAAATTAATACACACAAACCTCAATGATCTGAAGCAACATTGCAAAGAGTGTTTGTAATCAGTGCTACTAAAAGTGGTTCTACAAGCTACTGAATTGTGGGGGTGTACTTAGTTTTTATTTATTTTATTTTTCTTGCACACTGCTTGTTCATCTTTGCTTTTTTATGTAAAATAAATAATGACATGACAAATCTTAGAATAGACAGTGTAGTTTCTTTTTACCATGACTGTATATCACAAATATATTTCAGCTTTTACAAATATTCAGTCTGCCATCAAGTAGAGGTGCATGTTTTTATGAGATTTCACCTATAAAAAGTCTGGAGTGAAGTGGATAAGAGAGAACAGTTCTACATAAAACAGCGTCTCGATCAATTGATAGACACATCTGAAATGTTTGTCTCCAAACGTTTGCATAGTATTCCAGCTGTTGAATTTTAAACATCAAACACTCATTAAATCTGTTGGCATCAAGGACACCTCTCAGTTGAAACAATTCTACACTCCTCTGCAGGCAAGTTGTTACTTCTCGGCAGGTGCCTGTTGCAACTGGAAGTATATAAATCATAGAGTAGGAAGGCTGTCAGCCATGATGACACTCCTCATAAACACTGCTGACCGCTGGCCATGGCATTGTACTTCTTCATCAGCGCTCGCCATCAGAGACGAGTGCTTAGGGCACCATCCACATACTCACTATTAGGCAGCACCAAAGTCTCTGTCTGACAGAAAACAGCTCTATACTTTGGAGTGCCAAGCTCTGAATTGTAGTGATGCTTCCTTGGCAAAATGTAGACCCAAGTGCCCACGGCTTTGAGGTAGAAAAACAAAATTTGATTCCAGCGAGTTTACATCACACTGTAATGTGGCACTGGCTTTTATCAACATATGGGCCTCTATGATTGGATGTTTGGTTCACATTAATATTTCTCTCAAGGCTATTATATTAATGAATATGAAAGAAAAGCACAGACTGTATGTAGTTCAACACACTTAATACATGGTGACAAGAATGCAGCAAGGCAGCAGAATTTCATTTAATGGTTTTCAGAGATGTTCTCCACAGTGGAGGTTTGCATATGTGCTCTGGTTGTTTTTCAAAAATCAAAATAAGCTTGTATCCATATAAAGTGTGGCAAAATATCTAGAACAATACAATTTTTTATAAGTATTTGTATACTGCTATATGTGCTGTTCATTGTAAAAGAAACTGCTGTTTTTTTCTTACGTTTCACCATTTTTTTTAAGCAAAACACTAAACCATTTGTGTTTCAATGATTTGATACACATATAAATGTAAATCAAATGATTGTGGTTATCTCCTAACTTTAAAAACCTTATGAACAACAGATACATATCATAGAAAATCACATGCCAACTGAACCCTTGATGCACCTTGGCATTAGTTCTCCAATTAATTCAACTGGAGGCATGGGAAACCATTCCTCTAGAAGATTATCATTCATGTTCATTGTGGTGAAATTTCTCTCCCAAATCCTATACCTGAACCCATTCAGTTGGGTTGAGGTCAGGTGACTGTGAAGGCCATAAAATGTTATTTACTCAATTTCACACTCATCAAACTATTGCTGGCTCTTCTTCCTCTTCCATCCCAGTATCAAAAGGTGTATCCCAGGGTTCCATAGTAGGATCACTCTTCTTCTCCAACACAACTTAGCAAATGCTTGTTATGTTTATATGCAGATGACACAGTTATCTAGTGATCATTGCAGTCACTAACACAAACCCTCGAATTCCTGCAATCTGAGGGTATTCAGCTAATTTTATCTACGCTATTCAATAGAATGATATCTTTAAATAGCAAATAATTTATATCTAATCTCACCAGGAGCTCAGACACTCAGTGTTAACCCTGCAAAGATTACATCATATTATATCATGTAAGTATTTAGCCATTATTGTCTCTTTTAAATTGAAGTTACACGGTGACCAGCCTACCTTGCGTCCAAGCTGAACATTAAATTAAGCAAGCTATTTCTCCAGGCAAGAAGGGAGATACACCATGAACCTGACCATTACCTAACGATTAAAAACCACGTACACATCTGTTCTCCATACACTGCAGCTAAATTGTCATTTCTTAATTTGCCCGTCAGTGGCTGTGCACATAAACCCCAACATCGCTCTTTGGACTGTCTTCTTCAAATCTGTTTTAACACATTTGTAAAATAAATACAGTTTCCAAGCTGATATATAGAAATTGTAAGTCTACCTTAAGGAAAGGAAAATAGTGCTCTCGAAAAAATTTGACTACCCTTGCATTGAAATCAGGGTGAAATAAAAATATTTAATATTTAATTATAAATATTTGACATTATGGTGATATGCATTGTATGAAGCTTGGTCCATATTGCCGACAATAAGTCAGATTCATTTTTGACAGGTGTTGGACTCCCTGGCCTTTGTCACAGATTTTGTTAATATTTTTTTATGGATAGAATTTATAGGAGTTGCCAAGGGTGACGAGTGCAGTCATTCAACAGGGGTTTGGAGCAGAGTTGCTACTCCTCCACATGGAAGGCTTCTGGGCGCCTCTTGGTGAGGTGTTCCAGACATGTCATGGATGTATGGATGGATGGAAGGATGGATGGAATTGTACTCAGCTATAACATTTAACCAAAAGCATAATTGTTGGTTTATAGTATCCACGAGAACAATCTATTTCAGTTATAATGTTTCCTTTAATACAGCTTTAAGTCTCTTTTTTCAGACCAGAAGTCCTTATGTAAACCTTTGAATAAAACTGTTTTTCTGTGATGAGTATAGAATAAAAAGGGGAACAAACATCCTATTTTCTTATTATTATTTTGACCATAGGTTAGCAGTAAATCTCTGTTTTTCTCATTGAAAGTCATATTTTCTACTACTAGGGCTATGGCATTCATTATTTTCATGTTTTCTCCCTTCCACCAACAGTTTGATTTCAAGTATATACTTTAATAACTTCCCATAAAATAAATGAGATGTGGATTGTGTTAGGAGTAGCCGCTGTTTCCTCAGGGTATCAGGGACAAAATGCTCATGATTAATAATTCATGTGATCTGTTTGATCCTCATAGAAATAGTTTCCTCCAGCTTAATCCTCATCAGTCCGAAAATTGCTGTCTCTGGAGGACAGTACACCTCGCTTCTCCTCTAATGTCTCTGTTGCTCTCACTATGTGCAGAATTTCTAATACCATGTGTTGTTAGTTGGAGGAGGGAATATCATTTCAGAGCAGACCTCAAGTAGCTGGATTAGATTTCAGCTGGCAAAGTTGTTAACAGAAGTACCCTTCTTGTGTTGGTGGCACAGAAGGGAACGGACTACAAAATGAACGCAAGCCTAACCAGGTTTCTGCACGACATTTATTCACTCTGGGGGAACATTTCATCTAGTGTACCTCAAGGACCTGGGACATAGTCGAAGGGTGAAAATGAAATGGACTGTAGAATGAAAAGTAAAGTTTCATTATGAGGTGAGCATCACATTGCAACCAGCCTTAATGCCAGACACTGTCACTCCTTTGAAATTTTAGATTATACTTCTGTTCTGGTCTCTTAGCTATTGTGAGACAATCAGCCTCCATGCTTAAAAAAGATAGCTTTTTTATTATATGTAAATCAATTCAGGGCTTTTTATTTATGGCCTCCATGTACTCAAGTTATGACACGTGTCTTGCTACTGAAATGCAGCATGATGCAGCTTAATGTCAGTGTTTCTCATACTTAATGGAAAGACATAATGCAAAGGCAGTAAGAGAGAATTCAAATAAGCAGATGCATTTATAACACAGTCTAAAGTATTTCCAGAGAATATTGGTTGTCTAGTAATAATTTCAGGTCTAGGTCTATAAATAACAGAGGAAATAATGTATTGGATAAGATTATCTCAATTTTTTAAAACTGCAGTGTGAAATTGTTGATCACTGTTGCATGGGCTTAATCAAAGGAAAGAGGAATTTAAATCGCCTAGCAACATGTATAATAGAGGTCCAATACGGGAATCTTTTCAGAGAGCCAATAACTACAGAGCAACTGTAATCGCTAATCAATGCTGTTAATATTAGTGGTGCTGTGTAGTATCAAGGTAAAGTATATCTTGACTTTTTTATGATCATGGAAATAATTCAGCTCCTCGGATTTTTTTTTCAACTGTTTATAGTACACAGCAATAACAGACAGCAGACAACCCATCGCTGTCATTCCAACAAAGGTGTCAACAATTCCTGCTCCAAAATAATATTACACACAGCTACCGGCTCTAAATATAAATACCTGAAGCGTAACACAAATGTTTGACATCAAGTCACAGATTTTTCTGAGTCACTTCACTCACTGTTAAACATTAAACAATACCAAAGTCTCATTTTACATGTAGTGCCATTTTTACAATTGAGAATTTGCTGAAATATAAAACTGTTTTGGCCGCAGTTACTGCACATGGCTTTTACATCTCTGTACTGCAAAGCAGAACTATGTGAATGGCCTACTGTCTATACTGTAACTAACCACTTCAGCTGCATTTAAACTGCACACCTGTTAAGTTTTAAGAAACACTAGCGTATTTGGTGCTTTTCTTCAATTTTGATTTTAAGGATAAGCACATGTTGAATGATAATAGAAAGGTTATAACGTGCTTGTTGTTAATATTTAAATCAAATTATTAAGCTGTAAAATAAGAAATTATCTGGACCAAGGGAGACACAATTGTTTCTGCTTAGGAGATGTTTATATCTGGTACTTAAAATATTTTGTATTTTTGTTTTTGGAAGCATTGACACGGGCTTTAAATTAATTTTATCATGAAGCGTTTTTTTTCTAAAAGATTGCACTAGAAAACATAGCAGTAGTTTCTTTTTACCTAATAGGGGAAAATCCAACTCCTATACCGAGACGTTTTGTGATTGAATGGCTTATCCTTCATAATGTGACTCAACCAACAGCCACCTACACATCCAGTCGAGAGCAAACATAAGCGTTTGTCTTTAATGGGGAGAAAATATCCCCTGATGTTGTAATCTAGGTCAAACAGAAATGGCTTCCAAGTGGTTGTTAGAATGAATAAACTTATCATTCTGATTTAATGCCAGAACATTACACAATAATATACTGTCTGTCTATTTCATGCAAGATTAATACCACATTCCCTTGAGCAGTCAAAGTGATTGGAGATTTTCTAAACTTTAAGCTCAGGCATATATAAAGATTGCTAAGTTACACAGCAGGTAATGTATAAATAAGTCTGCAGAGATTTGTTTCAAGGAATCTTGATAAGAGAAGCGCTTAGAGGTAAAATCTCAAGTATATTAAGCACTTTTTTTTACAAATATACATTATATTATCACAGAGGCAGCGATGTTTGGATTGCTATGGCTACACTGTCAAGCTGCAAAGGCACGCAATCCTCTGTGTATGGATTCTACAGGGACTGGATGCAGTTGAGCAGCAGAGAGGAGCTGACATGCACCTTTATCACATGGCTTAAAGAGACTGAGGCTGAGGAGAAGACAGGGCTGGTGATGAATGGGCTGCAGGCCTTGCCTCCCTTCTTTCCTTTGACAGAGCTGCTGTAATCTGTTACAGAGCCACCGTTGCCTCTATTAACTTCTGACACATGCACACCTGCACACTCACTACCACTGACCTTCCACTCCTCAGTATTCAATCCCATTCATTCTTACTCCAAGGCGAGTGAAAGAGACGAGAGTGAAGCTAAATATTTAAATGTGTTTACCATAGCGCAAGTGCAGAACCAGACTTTTCTTAAGCAAATTAATGCTGTTTTTTTTAATGTAATTTTATTACATTTATTTAGGTATTTTTTGTAAAAAAAACAAACAAACAAAAAATACAAAAAACGGAAAAACACATTTACTCCAAAGTGATGATATTAGTAAATCTCAGAAACTTGGTAAAGATCTACCATTGTTTCAGTCTACACACTGATTGAGCTGCAGGGTTAAAGACTTGAATTATCCAAACACTGCAAGATACCTATTCCTACAATCAAGAATATACAATAACACTCAGGGAGCCTGTTATTGTTTTTCTTGTTTGTTCTTTGTACCTCTTTTTCTTTCCATAAAACTGACTTTAGTTATGCTATGAAACTCTCCATCACCAAATATATATCCAATTTTAAACATCTGAAGAAAATCTGTAGTAAAGTTAATGATGATTAATTTTAAACAAAAGCAATGTATATTTTTGAAGGGGCATTTGTCAGTGTCTAACATCTCTCCCTTTCCTTTTGACTTACATGGTAAAGTTGTCCAAAAAATAAAAAGGACACTTATTTCTCAAGTAGAAATTTAGGATATGAGGATATTAGATATTCAAAGTATAAAGGACTTCCAGTCTGCTTTGGCCCTTCTAATCATTTTTCTCCTGTTACTGAGCCAGTTGTGTAGTTACCTTACAATAAGAGGAGAAGAGGATTAAAATCTGATAGCAGTCTATAATCAGTGGCCCTTTAAGTACCTTATCTACTATCTTAATGGGATGAAGTGCATATCTATTACTCATATAGAATTGCAAAATCATCAAGGAGACAGCTATCATAAAGATCTATGTAATGCAGAGAATCCACAAGATTACTTTGCTGTAGTGCATTCTTGTGCATAAATTCATCTTGACTGTATTCACCGTAAGATACAAAACACTATTCTTATAGTCTTATGCTTTGACTAATGTAAACAAAAGCTTTTAAGAATTAAGTGGAAGAAAATGGATGAATAACAGGGACATTGCATTATGGGGTACTGTGCATGAACACATTGGACAGAGCGTGTTTGTAGCTAAAGAAAATGATGCCAGTTTAGACAATGCGTCTACCCGTGGCATTTCTGAAAACCAGTCCATATGGATATTTGGAGTTTATGAATGAAAATAAGAACAGGTTCTGACAAGAGAAAAATATTTCAGTCAGAACATCTGCCACATTGGCAGCTAATTTGAAACATTACATTCAGTTTGTGGCAAGCAAGTTGGTACTATTCAGTCATTAATGATGAGGAAAAAATATCAAAGACAATGAGCCAATAGCAACAAAACTTCCTGTAGAGCTATTTTCTGTGACTGAATGAAACATGGATGGTAGGTGAAGCTTCTACTTAAAAGAAGCTCCCATCAATTCTTTTAAAAGCAGAATACACACAGTTGTTTATTTTTAATTAGTTCAAATTTTTAAATAGTGGGTTGGGAATGTGAGCTAGTTTCTTTTCATCTGTGTTTGTGAAACTTTGAGGTAGCGCTTGCAAATTGTGTTTCCACTTCCAGCACTGGCAAATATGGATGAGGCATTCAATAAATTGAGCTGTGATGTTCCCCCTAGTAATTACACCACTGAACTACACAGACACAGTTGATCCACTTGTCTACCGGTTCAACCTAATCCCCAGTGCCTACAAAGGAAGTCAGTCACAGTGAGAAGGTGAAGCAGCTTTGGGTTGCAATGGCTACTACCTGCATTTATTTGCAAGTGTCAACATAATTAACCTGAAAATGAACTGAGGTTTGTGAACTCATTCAGTTTCAGACATCACTGAGGCGGGCTTATACTTCTTGGTGAGCAGACCTACTGATTGAAATCTGGCATATTTATGTAGTTATGATTTATGCTGGGGGTAACATAAATCACTTTTTATTTTTATCTGACAACAATAGAGATAATGACTGGTTGCGTATATTGGTTACATTTAGGGAATGATTATACATTCAAATACAGCTTCACCCACCTAAAGTTACACTTAGATTCTCCTGTACTGTCCAGTATGTTAGACTCTAAATTAATGCATGAAGAAGCAGCTGAACTCGTTTGCTACCAGCTGTTACAGTATAATATTAGGTATCAAGAGAACAGAATGAGGTAGTAATGAAAACAGTCAGACTGATACATCGCACAGATGTATTTATCTCCAGACAGTTCCACACTCTTTGTCATAGGCTTGGAAAACCTCCAGACACAATAATCTATCAATATGCACCATTCACTACAACCCAAATGTATAACAGAAGAGGTAGACCACACATTGGCTACGTAAGGAGCAGACAGAGAGAAATATTCAATAACTGTATGAGCTGGCAAAAGACAACTCATACATACATACATACATACATCAATGTTTCACAATCACAATTAATCGCAAATTAATCACAAACAAATTATCCACCAATTAAACACTTTCAATTAAAAAATCCTTTTGCTACTAAAATTTTGAATGAATATACGTATATGCCTAACAACAAACCTGTTTATTATTTATTTTTGAAATGTTTTTTTTTTTTATTATTATTAAAGCAACAGATTGGACAAAGTGCTATTATAGTTATTCAGATTTCAAGTATTTCAGGAACCCCTGATTGTTTAAAATATTTAAAAAAAAAAATGTAAACAGCACACTAGACAATAAAGCGCTTATAGTTTATTTATTTACTTATTTTGGACATTAACCCCATGTCTTTAAACATGTGAGAGGAAACCCACACACACACGGGGAGAACATACAAACTCCACACAGAGAGAGCCCGAGGCCAAGGTGGAATTGAATGGCAAATGGTGAATGCGTTGTTGTCGCTTGTGCGTCACATTTACAGGCGTGCTGTAAACACAGGAATACAAAGGTTCCGGGTCCAAACTTTAAAAAAATGTCATTAATTGCGTTAAAATTTTTAGCGCGTTAAAATCTTTGTAATTATTGAACCGAAATTAACGCATTAAAGTCCCAGCCCTAATATATAAGAATCCCAGCTCGCCCCTCCGGGCGGTCTTTGTCCTCCAAGCTCGGGTCCTCTACCAGAGGCCTGGGAGCTTGAGGGTCCTGCGCAGTATCTTAGCTGTTCCCAGGACTGCGCTCTTCTGAACAGAGATCTCAGATGTCGTTCCAGAAAT
>VUQJ01011769.1:21718-32768 GCA_015108635.1 Andinoacara biseriatus
TCTGTAATAAAGCTGTGTTTAACACTGTTGGTCTCTTTGTTCAAAA
Organism: Andinoacara biseriatus; assembly: GCA_015108635.1. Classification (NCBI taxonomy): domain Eukaryota; kingdom Metazoa; phylum Chordata; class Actinopteri; order Cichliformes; family Cichlidae; genus Andinoacara; species Andinoacara biseriatus. The sequence goes on from VUQJ01011769.1 coordinate 21,765, forward strand.
GATGTGGATTTCACAAAGACACTGGGTGACTTTATAAAATAAAAACAGTGTAGCTAGACTGACCGGTGATGCCTGCGGAGATAAAGCAAGAGTCATGTGGATATGAAAGGGTAAGTGTACTTTACCTTTTGGTCTACGTTTACAGTTGAAATTAGAGTAACATTTCATGTCTAGGTGTTGTTTCCTGTCTCCACAGGGACCGGGTCTAATTGAAACACTTCATATACTGAACCAGGGACTAGCTGTGATGTTCCATTTCTCCACATTGCCTTGGTCAAATGTCTATAGCTACCACACAGTCTGTTCTTTATTAAATTGTCCGTTGGACATTAATGATATTGCGGTGTAGCATGCTGGGATTTAATAGATAAGGTCTTTAAAGGTTTTACAGTATTATTAAAACTCTGAGGTGGCCTCCACTTTACTGCATGCCGAGGGGTTTTGAAAGTACTAATCAGTCATATTATTACACTTGACACATCTGGAACGTCAGTCATCAAAATGGTTACTGGCAGGGTAGCAATTAGTGAAAACACACAGATAGATTTTATCAATCAGAAATGGAAAGAGTGCGAGAATCAAAGGGGAGAAAAAGAATAAAAGAATCAAAGAGATTCTGCAGGGGAGGGTTTTTTTTTTTGTAATTATTTTTTTTATGTTTGCACCTAAGTTTTCATGCTCAGGCCTTTCAATATGGCAGCCTATTTATGTGCCACACCAGTGTGTATAAAAACTGATGTGGCTTTCAACTCCTTCACCCAGGTTCAAAAGAAAACAATAAGAAAGCCAAAGCATAATAACATGCAGTCTTTGTCTATTAGCTGCAGTAAGACTAGGGGGTTTACGGCACAGGGTTCTGTAAACAAAAGATTAAACCAAATCGAGCTGCAGAAAATGAAAGGAAAACATGAGTGGGGTAATGAGGGTGCAGACGTCGTTTCTGACCAGATTATCATCTCCACAGACTACTGGAGAGGAAAACGCCTGATTGAGCTATTTTACCACACAGAGAGTTTACGCCTCTCTCCACACACAAAACCAATCCCATTACCACACTGGTTAGCGGGTAAGCCACATATGTGAAGAAAATCTGTTAGAGTTTTGGGTCACGCTGCTCTACTTGGGTGTATGGTTGTTTTGTTTATTTGTCAGAGAATTAAATTCCAGACCACTCTGTGTCATTATCATTCTTTGGTTTTCAGTGCAGCTGTACACTGTACTGACCTTTGGTAACCTCTCGGGGTCGCCGGGGTGTCTGGGGATGACCTTCTGCAGCCTCTGGAACCCATAGTCGATGGTTGGCTCATTCAGGGCTGAAAGAAAGACAGAGAAGATGAAAATTAGAACAATTTTTGGGCTAATTTTGCCAGATATGGGAAGAAATTAATTGAGAAATTAGTTGCCGTTTACACTAAAATAGTAATTTCAGAATTAAAACCTCATGGGCCAGACAGTGTTTTATGAAACACTGCTATAACGCAGGTTCCTCTGACACTTGTGCCACTAAGTGCTATTCCATTAAAAGCCATGATGACCTACATCAGTCCAAGGATTCTTCAGAGGAACCTTCCCCCTTTTTGTCTGCTTGAGAATATTGACTAAAGCAAACTACATAGCAGGGGTCTTTTAATCTAACAGAGCCTTAATAATCTGTGAAAGGCTGTCCACACATTGATCTAGTGTAAGTTGCCGTCATTTCACCCTTCTGCACCAACTGTACTGCAACACTGGGCCCGTGAAATACGGCAGCAGGTCCCATGGAGCCATTAATCTCTCCCACCCCTCAAATAGTAATCTGGGGCATGAAGCATATTGGGCGATGAATCAGAGGCACAAAGTAAATGAATCATAACCCAGACTTTGGTGAGAGCAGGGCGTTTTATGTCTGACAGTCCTAATGGGTAATTGAAGGTTTCCTTACAGCTTCGCCTGATTCTAAACAATCATGTGTACACTCATAGGCAGGACAAGGCGAGGGAGGGAGGGCAGAGGAGAGAAGGAGGGGAGGAGTGGAAGAAAGGAGGAGAGCAGAGTAAAGGGGGAAGGAACGACTTAATAGAGAACATCACTTCTCAATGTAGATATCATTTTCAGGAGAGTAACTCCACCGAGCAAGGCGCTTCATAAATCAATGGCTTTCTATGGAGACTAATAAGAGCTGCCTGCCTCTATTCATTGTTCAGCCTGTAATTTGGCCCATCACTCATTACTCAGCATGTAATTTCAGCATTAACACCGCACAGCTCGCTGAACCTGCTGAACACCAGAGAATGTGAAAGCAAGCAACCCCCCCCCCCAAACACACACACACAAACATATGCACACACACTCACACATGGACAGGCAGGGCCACTGGAGCACAAGCCAGGGAGTCACGGCAGGAAAACGAACGTTTATGCTTCTCATTCTTTCTTTTGTTCATCAAATACACATTCACAACCTCTAAACACACCCATAAGGCATACTGCACCTACTCGCGCATACTTGCGTTACTGACACGCATACTTATAATCGAACACATGCACCACTTGTGTTAAAACTCGAATACGGTAATTGCTAGCTCAACCGTGCTCAAGTGAAGCAGTTATGTGTTCAAGCATGGACAATGCAGGGTGCTAATCGATAGGAAGGATCTGGCTTACAAATACAGTGGTATTCAACCTCACAGGCCAGACACACCTGAATAAACCTCGTGCCACAGCAGCATACACTGCTGGAAATCTGATTTGACATGTCATCATGTGTCCCAAAACGACAAAGGTCTGCTTTGGAATGTCGGGGAAAACCATCTTCTCCTTAATAAAGGATTGATCTGCCGTATTGATCGTACATGACAAGGCTATAGCATGGAATTTGCTCCCTTTCTTTTGTTATTTCCACACACCCCCACTTCTTGTCTATGCACTCTGGCAGTCCCAAACATGCATGTATGTGGACACACGTAAGTGTGTATATGTGAGTGCATATGCCCGGCAGAGAGAGTGTATGTGCACGGCAGCCCTGCCAGACCCCGCTGCTCAGTGTGATGTAAATTGTGTATGTGTAAAAAGCACTCCATAATCAGGCCATCCATCATCAGAGGCTGTCAGTGGGCTCTCTCAGGGTGATACATCACGCTCTCCTGTCCTCTGCCTCAGCTGGGGCCTACACAACCCGCCAGGCATGCTGGGAACACAGCCGGAGAGACGTACAGTACAGGACAAGACCTAGGTTGGGAGAGGTGTTCTGTTTGATGTGCCTTTTCAATGATAATGATGCCCTCCTGTAAATGCATGTTTTGGGAGGTAGGATCGCCTTAATCTTTGAAATGTTGTTTATATTGGATTCTGTCAGCAGTTTTTACAGTTGTGCAGTGTGCAGTAATACATACCTAAATATGAAGAAATCAAAAAGTCTCAAACTAAAACAATATTAGATCTAAAGTTCTCTCTGTCACGGTTTAACACCTGGCATAATGTTCAGCGGTTGCGGTCCAAGCGTCAGGCATGATCTGCACATGTCGACATGTCGCCATCTCATCTATCATGGAGATGATCTTTGTAACAACCCCAGCATAATGAAATTGGTGACACGGACCGCCATCTGCTATTGATTTCATGCAAATGCTTTTGACAGCTGATGGAGACTTGCATTAGCGCTAAACGGTGCTGTCAGTTGATGAGTTGACAGTTTTGTAGTCGTAGCATGTACAATAGTGCAGACAGACACAGACAATGTCAATAATCCGGTAAGAGCTGCTGATGATATATACTGAGCACTTATATTCAATCTAGACAATAAATGTGTTATGAGTGCAGTCATTGCATTGCACCTCAGATTTTTTCTTTCAGGCAAAGATTTTCTTTCATCTGCTGAGCTTTTACAAGAGTCATTGGGACTGCTCTTCTTACTTTTCCTTACACCACACACATTGACAGCAGCCCCACCTCTTCACCTCATATCTTTTTTAATCCTTGACACATCGTTATGCTCCAACTTCACACTCTGTCGTAAACTTTACTTTCTTCTAAAGAGCAGTTCTGTGATGCCCTTGCATGACTCGGTGCATGCCAGAATTTGTTTGGCCCTTCTTGTTCCTTCCAGTACAATATGGTGAAAGAGGTGGGGTGAGGGTGTTGAAGAAGCATGCCCCCTCCCTCTTTGCCCCTCCTGTAAGGCTTCTCAATCGCTGCAAGAAACATGAAACCCTCCACACACATCCCATAAATCCTGAATTGGGTGGGGAGTCTAGCCGAGGGGAGGAGGGACTGAGGAAAGCGGGGGGGAACTAGAGGAGGTATGATAGGGGTAGGATGGTGCGGAGGGAGGGGGTCGCTGGCACGTTCCAGTCACGCCCGCTTCCCGGCCCGCGGCCAATCAATACCACTTTCCTGTTTTAGAGGCGGGTAATTATGAGGTGGAGAGATTGTGTGACCTCTCACCCCTGCTGCATTACTCGCCTGATATTAAGATAAATTGCCTGATTTTGGGTAAACATATGCTGCAATTCAAACTGTCAGCACTGGTTTGCTCAGGGATAATTTGTATTGATCTCCTGGCTTCTTCCCCATTTTGCTTACTGACCTCATGGATAATTAGAGAAAAAGAGACACGGGGAGGTAAGGCAGGGCTTGCATTTGAATACTTTGCAGGAGAGATGAAGAGCACATGTGGGGGTGGGGGGTAGGGGGTGGCAGAGGGAACATTAGAGACTAATAGAATTTTCATTTTCTCTCATTTTCTACTCAGATTTAGACAGGTTACGTGTTTTGTTCAATTATATCTCTTTTTTTTCTCTCTTTCAATGCCTGTTTTATATACACAGAGACGGCCCCGGGTTTAATTTCTGTCATGAAACAAATTATACAAATATAATGAGACAACAAAGTGACAGCAAATATGTTTCAAGTTAAACGGCTGATAACAAAAGGATTTATTGCCATATGTGAGTAAAATTAGCATGTTAAGTGACAAAAGAACAGACGTGATAAAGAGTGCGCTTCTCCTTCACGAAGGTTTGGAAGAACATTTTTATGAATATTTCAGTAATTTTCTCTCTCCAGAGAGTGAATGATCATGTTTCAGAATATGAAGAAATGGAATGCATGACTCGGTGTGCAGCTGTGACCATATCATTTCCAATTTTGAATATCACGCATGCGCACGGGAATCGGTGGCAGGCCTTCAGTGGGATTCTTCTGCCTGGAATGTGCAATTCCCAATCTTATTTTGATCTGATGCCTTAATATGTCATCCTTTCACGCCACTAACACATTTGCTCCGAGAGCTCCTTTAGCCGCCTCAGCCTCTAGCCACTTTACTTAAAATGTAGAGTGGATGGCGTGTACATGGCATCTGAGTGTGGTCCGCTGCTCCTTCTCCATGTTCTCTAGAAATAGGACATGAGTAACCGCTCTACAAGAACACTGTAACATGGCCGTCTCTGGCAGCCAGAAGTGCTTACATGGCAATACAGCACAGTGTGCCCACAGTCTATATGAAAGTGGATTGAACACTTGTATTGGCTTACAGTATTGAGGTATAAACATAGGGAAATGTTTGAGCAAAGCAGTAAATTTAAAGGAAATTGTTCCTTGTTAAGTCTATGAGCCTGAATGGAAGCTTGCACAGAGTACTAGCATTCCTGCCAGCCATTACAGCTTATTACGATAACTCTATCTTTCCAGGAGATAAAAACCTAGCCTTGTTGCCATTTGCCAGCTATTACTTTCGCTAATTATACTTAACTGCTTCGAGCTTATCTCCACTCCTCCTACACCATTGAGCAGTTATTTTTTTCTTTCCCCTTAACACAAATTAGAGGTGGAGTGGGAGTTGGAAAGGGGGAGACAGATAAACAGCACAGGCAGAAGTTCATTCAAGTGTTATTGCATTTGTGACTTGTCAAACAGTCTAACTGAAGCCTTCTAGGCACCTGCAGTCTGTTAGATGGATGCGGTTCACACCAGCATCAACACACGTAATGACCTCCTCTCACCAATATTCAACAGTTGGAGACATATGAAGAGTTCCTTAGCTCCTTATCTTCCCGGTGTTGCATTAAGGAATTACAACGGAATTCTGTGCATACAAGGAAGGCAGGATATTCAGACGTCATGCTGCTAACTCCTCAGTGTAAATATGTTCCAGTGTTGAGAGTAGAAAACACACATGCAGACCATCTTACAAAAAAAACCAACCAACACCAAACCAAGGCAAATTGAAATTTTCACAGCAAACTCACGCAAAGCAAACCTCATCTGTGTTAACACTGACCATATCATCTCCATCCACTGCAGCCAGTTATCACTCAGTGATTCCATCTCCAGCAGTCTCAAGATGAACAGGAAATTAAAATTTCAAAGATCTGCAGTTAAGATAAATCAATGGAGACAGATCAATGTTCATTGAAATTTCATGAACTTTGAGCCAATACAGATGAAAAAAACCCAGACAGTTACAGTCTCCAGCAGATATTGCTCCTGCAACAGATAAAATGTAATTAACACGCTTAAAAGGGAGCAATGTTACAGATTGCCCATCCATAATTTCAGACTCCCTTCATATTGGTTGTATTATTAGAAAGGGCTGAAGACACCTGTTCAATCCTCTTAGATGACATCTAAAGTATGTGTGCCACTTCTCTAAGGACGTCAGCGGACTTTCACACATTACCGGCCAACAGAAATCAAATGGGTTCCCTTCACAGCTGATTGCAAGCGCAAATTAATATTGTAAAATGAAGATCAATACATGGACGGGGCACAGATCGATGACGGCTAAATTACGGCCGCATTTTCCCCCTCATTCAAGATGAGTTGTGTTTTCCTCTCAAAGTCAATACCGTGCTGCCTCCCTCATTCATTTCTCAATAAACTTGCCGATGAATTTCAATCAAAATGCAGCAGAGGAGGGGGCGGGAGGCTGGAGTTCTTTTAAAGCCCGTTGGGTGCAGATCATACTGAAAATGGGGCAAGAAGAGGAGGTAGAGAAAGGAGGAGGAGGGGAAAGATCCTCGTCTATCAAGAGCCCCCCTCCCTGCCTCCTGTGTCTGTCTTTCTCTTGGCAGAGGACTGATGCTGTGACTTCGTGAGGACAATCCATTTTAAGAGCCATTACAAAACAGACCTCTAACGATACTGTGGGACAAAAAGTGGGTCCAATTAAAATTAAATCAATGAATACCATCCTTACTGGGAGAAAAAAAGCACACACCTATGCTTTCATTTTTCTCTTGAAAGATAACCACAATACATTTCACAGAGAGATGTAATGGGGGAAAATACATGCTCAACTGCAAGTGCTTATTTCAATCAATTTCCTAGGGCTGGATTTCACAGGTCACTTGCTGATAACACGCTGTGGAATAATGCCACAGTGTGCTTCTCAAAGCCTACCTGACAAGCTGCCTGACAGTGGGGGAGTACGAGCACGTGTCACGTCAGCCCTCTAATTGGACACAAGGACCTTCCTCCGTGGAACCTTGTCGTGCTCCACACAAGCTCACAAGGCCTTCAAACCAGGCCCATCTAACTTGGCAACGAGTGTCTGCTCCACTCCTGTGGAGCTAGTGCTAAATACCAGAGTTGTAATGAGACAGGTAGGTATGGGGATATGGCTAGTGGATAACATGCTTTGACACATGCTAAAACTGTTGTGCCAACTGGTTACAACCCACGTGACTGTGGCAGTGACATTTATAAATGCCTAAGTCATCTTTTCTTATTGTAGCAGTTCATACTGCAGAGGGATTTTTTTTCTCCCTAAAATCTGCTTTTTAAAAAAAAAAAAAAGTATGAAGTAGTTTGGTGTGTTTCAAAGATTTCCTCAAAAGCTGATCTGTTTACATACCTCCTTGAATGCCTTTGATTATAGCATATCTTTGCTGTAGGCCACACCTCGTCACTGACCAGCAACCAGCCGAGTACCAAACCCAACCCATCAGGCCAGGAAATGAAAAGGAAGCGCTTCATCTGATCAGCTTCTAAGTCTGGAACTTCAAAGTGACGGCAGGGTGGAGAGGAGACGTAAGGATAGGGCCAATTCACAAGCTGGACAGCACAGGGCCCTATCTGATGTGCTTTGATAAAGACGTCTGCGTTTGTTTGTTTAATTTTTTTTCTTTTTTTTTTCTTTTTTTGGAGTCGGTCCATGACTATAACACCGTGTTCTTCTTTCTAAGAGTGGATTTCAACATGGGTTTAATTCAGGATTCGAGAAGTGGACAATATTTATATCTTTGATTTGTTCATAGAGCTTGTCAGCTTGTCTGGGTGCATCTGTGTCGAGAAAGGCACGAAATATTTTGACATTCACAAAGTGGGAAACTTAAGTTGAAGTGTATCTAGAAAGAAACCTGACTTCTGCGCTACCAACATCTCCCTTTTCCATCCCTTGCAGGGTTGACATTTCTTGAGCTCCACCAGTATTGAGTGAAGCACACATGACCCCTTTGTCCTTATGTTGATGAATGACTGCCTCATACCCATTTTGTCAGATTTTGGTGCAGTGGAGTCGATAGCGTCACCTTGACGAGGAAAGTTTGTGATCCATCAGCCCTCAAGGCTGTCTGGCCACAACTAAGGCCTGGCAAGAACAGCTCACTGTATGGGGGCATCCGCTTCATCCAAAATCCTTCACCCAGTGTGCTGCAGTCTTGTGAGGTCGAACGAATGGCTCTTATTACTGCCGCTTTACAGTGAGGGGGAAAAAAGAGGAAAAAAAACACTTGACTTGTACTAATAGCTGCGAAGCCATGCTGGTCACCAAAGGTCTGAAGACGAAGCACCCTGTCAGTGCCCAGCTTGGGAAATTAGCAAATAATGTTCCCTTCCCCCTGACAAATGTGTGACAGCTCGCCTTCGCCAATCATTCTCTCCTAACGTTATGATGCATGTCCTGGATCCCCACTGGAGGATACAGGCGAAGTTTACTGACCCTCAATTTACCCATGACAAATGGGGTCCCGGTAAATGTGCGTTTTCTGGGGCGCGGAAGGGGTTCATTTTAAGCAATCCTGGTTATGTGGATGTCACTGATTAGGATAAATAGTGGCTGAGTGTGTTAGGACTGCTTGCAGAACCATATTACCAAGAGCCCGCATCGTTGCCCCTGGAGGGGAGCACTCGTGGAAACTTGGCCAAGATAGAAAACCAAAAGCTCTGATGCAATTAGGAGCTTAAATTGGATGAATAGTACACTCAAGTTTCTATTTATGATTTACTCTTTCATACACTTATGTAACTACGTAATAAAAAGGTGAAAATGCAGCAAATGAAGGCGAAAATTGAGACCTTTTGTTTAAAACTATGTAATCCGAGCAGCACTTACAATTTTCAGAGCTTAATAAAGTGTAAAGCATAATAAAGTATTGACTCAGACACAGGCAGGACTTTCTCCTTTTGATTTTCTACAACCTTGCTGACAGCTGGTTCTGCTAGTCCTGTCCTGACCAATAGATAACCAATACATGGATTAGACAGAGGACAAGCTAGCAAGCTCCAAGGGACAACAAGCTTTTAGACGGTAAAAGGTATAGACCGTAAAACATCAAAAATAGGCAACAAGTCATTCCTTTAAAAATGTGCTACTTAAAGAACGGATATTAGCTGTTGCAAGCAGTCGGTAAACTTCAGCCTTCTAAAGTTTTATATAGTATGTCTGTTTGTCTCGTTAGTGTTTTAAACATTCAATAGTCAATGCCAACAGGATTATTTGACATATACTACAGCGTGCTCTCTTTCTGAGAATGGATTGTGAGTTTTGGAGCCCTTCCAGGGTGCTAACCCGAGTGAGGACATGTCCCTCTGCTGTTCGAATTGACTGCAGTCTCCTCTGTGTTGACTCTTGGTAATTTGTGATAATTTCTTAAATTGAGCAAGTTAAATCTCCACAATTAGGGTGGTGGTGCAAGAAGAGTCAACATGAAAAAAAAAAAAAAATCTAAAAAGGCACTCCTCTCAAGCCGTGCTCTCAAGTCCCGCTTGAAGCCATATGCTTTGATAACTAGACCTTTGATATGCACATGGTGCTCTCCAATATGACACCGGAACATTCTGTGCCGTTTAGAAAGCACCGTGTCACTACATGCCCTTTTCTGTCTATGTAATGTGCTGTTGTAACTTCAGGTCACTCCAAATCTATTTGCAAATTAAGTCCCATTTGCTCAACAGTTTTGACAGAGAGAAAAGCTATAGTTTGAAATTAGTTTTATTCTTCAATACAGTAACCGCTCTCTTGCACTCAGTGCATCAGCCAATTGTAATTTTAATCTCTGACAGATGTAGCTAACATCCTTTCACCTACTGTACATATGGAATCAAGGACACCTTTTTCTAGCGTTATGCATTCTGCTCTTTTAACAGTTTCATTCTCTCAAGCGTCAACCCTTGTACAATCAGGGTAAGCCACATAGGGAATAGCAGAGCAGAGGAGCCAGACCTGTCTATTGGTGACTTTCTCTTTTAATTCACCACACTAATCAATTGTACCACCGTTGCCTCCAGGGGTAATTGTATCTTTATACTAACTGGAAGTGAGTAGGAACCCAGGGAAGACAGAGAAGAAGAATGGTAGGAAAAAAAAAACCCAACAAAGATAGGGAGAAGGGGACACGTTTCCCCAGTAAAACCTGATGGTAATCATCCCAATCCGCTTAGCCTCTGTGACTAATGGGGTCTGTTCTTAAGGGACCTGGCACTTTCACTAGGGTGCTATAGAAGCCATTAATGTCTTAACTTATACACCTTCTCAGGGCTGTGCAGTAACACATGTACACACACACACACACACTTTTCCCCCTCACTCACTCTCATACAAATACACACATACACTTACGCAGCCACACTACACTCCTGTTTCATTATCCCAGTGCCTTGTTGGCCTCTGCTCTGCTCCTGCTAGGGAGGTTAAATGCAGGAGAGCTGGGCCAGACTGCACGGTTGGAGGAGAAGGGGACGGATGGCTGGGGGTGGTAGTGGAGGTGGTGGTGCTGGAGATTGGGGGGGGGGGCTTGATGAGAAACAG
>VUQJ01011772.1:4092-19989 GCA_015108635.1 Andinoacara biseriatus
AATTAAAAAAAAAAAAAAAAAAAAAAAAAAAAAAAAAAAAAAAAAAAAAAAAAAAATTATAAAATAAATAAAAAAAAAAAAAAAAAAAAAAAAAAAGAAAAAAAAAAGAAAAAAAAAAAAAAAAAAAAAAAAAAAAAAAAAAGAAAAAGGAAAGAAAGAAAGAAAAAAAAACAGTGGGTCTTCTGGGTTAAATGTTAATTAAAACACTTTGCACATAATAACAAATTCCCATCCATTCAGCAGACAAAGGGGAAATGTTATCACAAATGTCTGACCCTTGACACCATCTACCCTTGATACACAAAAGGCGTGACCTGTATAAGCACACAGCTATTTCAGTATCATGCTTTTCACCATTTGTTTTCCAGCATCTGAACAGTAAGGTGCTGACAAGCGTAACCTATTCTATTATTAGCGCCATAAAAGTCTGGTTTAATGCGCCACAGGGAGATATTCCATCAGGACAGTGACAGGCAGACCTTTTCACGGGATAAAGAGGGAAATTTTCTGCCTGGCTACAACAATCTAGGAAACATAAAAAGTCAGCAACTGAAGATATGTGGTCCCATGGAGGCAGCGCCACACAGAGCCCTGTAAAAATCATGATTGCGGCCAGTGAACTCACCAGTCTGGACATTATGAAGACAAACATCCAAACTAGCCTGCACTGTTATTGTGGCTCCACTGAGATCCCATGCAAAGACGCCAGGATATATAAAATAAGTCAAAGTATTTTCAAAACTATTTAAAACATTCATTCATAAAAGTATGATAGTGTATATAATACAAGTTTTGCTATCTGTAGTCCATCTGTTATTTTAATGGTACCATCATATTTAAGCAAGACTATGCGTTGAGTGTGTGATACTGAAGGGCAGACTATGGTTAAATAACATATGGCCCCCAGAGTGTCTTCTAGGCCTACACAGAAAGCTGTAGTCACCCACCTTCAGAAAACCTATTAGAGTAAGTGGTGGTTCTCAGAATATAAATATGCCAGAGTTAATGGAACAGCTGACAGTTTATTCTGGGGCCTGAGCGCTCACCGGGACGGGGGTGTGTGGAGGAGGGGTTGTAGTAGCTCCCCCACCACCAAACAATGGAGTCAATTTCTACAGCCAGAATGAGGTTATCCCAAGGGCCTCTCGAAGCCCAAAGTGCCGTAAGTAAATGTGTATGTGTGTGTGTGTGTGCGTGTGCATGCATTACATCTGGTGAGCAGGGGAGCATCTGTAGGCCTTCTACTTTACTTAGCTTTCAGGTACGTTCTCATACAAAGACTACATTTGTTATCGGTACATCTAAACTTGTGTCACTTCCAATTTACTGTGTTTTCTTCTGTTCCTCAGGAACACTTGAAAGTAAATCTCCAGTGTAATTATCATCAAAGCTAGCATGGGAGAAAAATAAACTAAGTTCTTAATTTAAAATATGCTTTTGTGCATACCAAAAAGCATCATCAGTGGGGAATATCCTTTTGGGGAGTCCATAAAAGGAGCTGGGGAGTCACTAGTTAAATGGAATTGGATTATAAAATTAACCTACAAAATAAGGTGCAGGTGCAGTTTCTAAAACAAAAAATATATACCGCAACTAAATTTACTGCCCATTTACTAAACATGGTGTATTTGCATCATTTTGCTGTAGGATATTTTACATGTAGTTGTCCCACATCTAGTGCAAAGTTCTGAATTTGCTTTTGAGTCTTATCTGCCAGTCAAATCAATGTGTACTGCTTTAAGCGTCTTAAATCCATCAGGCCTGCACCAGCCACACATGCCGAGGCTGGTTACTATTGAGCAACACTTTTCTTCTAAAGTCAGACAAGACCCATCACCGATGGGGGATATCCTTCCACCATTAATGAAAATATGGAACACATTTGGACGTCTGGATAACATTAAAGCTCCATTTCATAACAGAAAACCCTCCAGCAGACATCTTATTACCTTCTGAAAAACTATTTTTGCCTAATTTGGGGGCCAGAAATCTTCCATGTTATTTACTCTCCACTTCAGATAAATACTGACAAAGTGGGCTGCACATATTTGAAGAGTAAAGAACACATATGCCAAATTTCATGGCTCTACTCCTTGTGGTTTTGGAGTTTATAGACCAGAAAGGTAAAACCTCATGGACAGGTGGACGAATAGATGGATGGACAGGCAGATGGTATGACGACAATATCCTCCCGCTTTATATTGGGCAAGAGGATAAAAAAGACTTAACAGTACTACCTTCCTTAACTTCTTCTTTGGGCGCTCCCTTTAGGGGTCACCACACTGCATCATATGCCTACATCTCACTCTATCCCTAGTATCCTCCTCTGTTGCACCAACCCTCTTCATATCCACCTTCACTATATGCCTAAATCTTCCATTACATTCCCTAAAATCACTATATAAAGCTCCTTTTTGTTCCAGCAGTGAAGGTCCTGATGCCACAGATGTGGAAGCATCCACAGCTTGTAGAAGACATTCAATGACTTCTAACCTTTTACATTTCAAAAGTAATATTTCCAACACTGTTCAGCAGCTACAGTAGTACGCACTCCACATACCTGAGTGTTGATTCTGATGGCTCCAATCGATGGAATTTCAAAGTAGTAACCTAAAGATTAAGAGGAGAGAATTAATGCATTATCGCAACACTGCGCTTGCATCCAGTCTGCTTCATGGAGCAGACCGTGTCATACATATATTTTCAAAAATTAAACCGTCACAGTGTGCAGTAAAGTGATCCATTAAAGATTGGAGTCTAATCTCTTCATGTTATGAGGTACATTTAATTACACCATCTTCAGCTGATGACGTTGGGCACTGCAGGCATGGAGGAGGATGTGGCCACTGACCCCGTCAGACTTGTGGCTGTGCTGCAGGATGTAAATGCGGTGGCTCATTGGGAATGCTGAGCCCTAGGCACTGCTGCTGATGATTAGGAATGGAGGAGAATGCCTGACTGGGTCAATAACCACACTGCTCCCCAATATATTAAAGGCATGAATGTTTATACAAAGAGCTGTGAAATGGAGGCAGCATCCCCAGAATGTTAAAAGGCAGAGATAACTTTCATTATTTTGGTACATTATGCACTTTTTTCACTGTGGTCTGTGTTGAAATTTGCCTTCTCTGTCTCATTTATTAGCACAGATGCTCATCTGTACACATCTCTGTACACTCAGACAGAGGTCTGCACACGCACAGGTATTTGCTACAGTGCTGTTCGTAACAGTAATTGTGATCTCTGACTGTGTGCCAGGGAAGTGGTTACAGAGCAACGCACCACAAGAGGTGAAGAGAGGAAAATGTAGTAACTAAAATGTAAGTCTCCACTCTGCGCTGCAGGTTACCAACAGTTATAAACTTAATCAATAATCCATTTTCTTTATAAAACTTGTTTATCTAATTTTTCTGCAGTATTAAAAGTCAGTTTTCCTCAAAGTCCTTCACATTTAAGTAGTAATTTGGGCCTGTTTGCGACAAATACAATGCTTGACAAATTTATTAGACCACCTGTCACAAAAGCAAGAAAATTCACATATTTCTGTAATCTGTAAAGCTAAGAATTACTGAATTTAATTCAAGTTTTTATACCCAAATTTGAGTTGGCATTTTAGACTTCATTAATAAGTCCGAAATTAATCAAGCATAACAATCAACCACTAATTCTAATTCTTCTGTTCAGGAATCCCAGTAAATAACTGTGATTTGGCATCTTAATCAAAAAATAATTATGTGCCTTCCTATTTTTTTTCTGCTTTTTCCTGTAAAATTGTACATTTTAAAATTAATGGATAACAACAATAATTACAATTTAGCATTAAAACTATCATTTTGCTTATGCATACTGGTGGATTAACCCTTAAAGAAACGTAAATTGTTTTGGTAATAACTAATACTGTTCATTCAAAGCAGCTGTGGCATATAAACCTTACACTCGGTGGTGGTCTAATAAAATTTTTAAGCACTGTATAAATAAAATTTTCATCTTGCTATACTCCAAAAACACTGCAGGCTGAAAAAATCAGTGTATCCTTTACACTGATGATCAAATGCATGTCATATGCCAAGCTAGTCAATCTAAATATGTGCAAGCACTAAATGACAAAAAATAAAACAAACAAACAAACAAGCAAACAAATAACTATTTATGTGTAATTAAATGTGAAAATGATGTTGCATGCTCTTTCACAGTTTGACCCTGATGAATTCTGGCTTTGTCATCTTGGAAAAGACCCATGCCATTAGGGAAGAAAGAATCCATTGAACCTGGTCATTCATTTTATTCATGTAGTCAGCTGACCTAATTTGGGGGGGATTTGTATGAGCATTTTTAATGTTGCTGGACGTAGACCTGACCCACTGGAACAACCCCAGATCATAACAGTGCCACCACAGGCTTGCATGAAAGGCACTGGGCACGATGGACACATCACTTCAACTGCCTCTCTTCTTACCCTGATACATCATTCCTCTGGGAGGGGGTAAAGTTGGACTCATCAGACCACAAGACCTTTTTCCATTGAGTCCAATGATAAGGGATTTTCTTAAGGCTACATGGCTATTGAGTCCCAGTCCTTTGAGTTCTCTTTGCATCATGTGTAAGGAAATACTTTGACTATTAAACATAGCCACGAGTTTTACTGTTGACTTTTTATGATTTGATTTCACCGAATGTTCAGATTAAACAACCCAAAATGTTGCTAACCCACACATTAAGTAATTATCCAATGAAAGGCTCTTCACTATTTGACTTTTTTTTGGCTGGCCAGTGTTTGCTATGGAGTATGGAACAGCATGCACTACTTTCTGTTGACATTCAGTTTCCTTAACGCTTTTACTGAGACAAGATATTCAACTGAAGTTTACCCAGTAAACTTGTGCACCTAATTTCATGGTATAATTGATTTTACTTCTCTTGGTGGTGGGCATTATTTGTGGAATACTGTATTTCTAACTTCGGATTAAATGCAACACTTTTGTGGAAGTATTAGGATCACCAATGCCGTATATCACGTTTGCAGTTTTTATCCTCGACTTCACCTGTTTTTTGGAGATAACTTTCTTTTCTGTTTTGGTTTTTGTTACAGTGTGTGAGAGCATGCAGAAATACTCCCATTGTCCTCAGAGTCACAGAGAGGTTGCTTTCTTCTTAGAACGGGATTGCAGCTCAACTGACGCAACGGCTAGCATCTTCAAGTGGCCTAGTTGTGTATGTCTGTGCTTGTTGGTGTGCATTAATGTGGTTTGTCAAATGTGTGTATGTCATGGGTGAAGGGTTAGGGCCTGGAAGTGTCGGGGAGCTAGCTCTGCTGGAGTGAGATACCAAAGAGCAATAAGTACTGAAGATATGAGAGGACAGCTCCATTGAGGCTTGTGTGTCAACACTATTGTCTTACACTGGCATAGACTTTAGTACCATGGTAATCACTACAGTCATGAACAGCAGAGAGCTTGTTGGCACAGAGGCATAATCCTGGACTTTCCCCAGCCTGACAGGGAGATGGCATGGTAATCATCCTGCTACCAGACTCCTCCTGCTAATTAATAACAACTTCTGGGGAGATACTTCTGAAGCACTTGGCTTCACTGGCAGTAAGCTAATCGGCAGACAACTAAAGCTCCCATAAAGGAGCAGTTTCAGATAAACCGCAACACTGAGAAACAAAATTAAATCAAGCCATGACAGACCGAAAGAGAAGTGGGTTAAAACATAAGAGTGAGCACAACAACAATAACAGTGAACTAGACTGGAGACAAATGAGCTAAGTCAAGATGAGATGCATGCAGACAAAGTAGCTCACAGGAAGACCAGCTGAGTCATGTGGGCTGTCAGAGTATAGGTCAGAGGCTGCCTGTTTGCTGGGTTATTTCAGGGTTGCTGATCTCAGCATCAGATGCCAGAAGACATTATTTTATATCTTTACATAAGATGGTCATAAAGTAACTACTCACCAGATGGAAAATGGTGTCTTAATATCATGTTCTGTTTGAAAGCTTTAAACCTGTTTTATTTCTGGTCACAGTGAGCATCACTGATGGGTGTGGTTGGGTTTAGATGTGAAGCCACACCACCCTGGTGTACACCTCTTTATCACTGCAGCAGTTAAACCAACAGGACCAAAAAAAAAAAAAAAATGACAAGTAATATTGGTTTGGCCAAAAAGCCTCCTGCTTTACAATGAGTTCAGTGTTGAGATCCCTTTTGCTGAAGGTTTTTCCTTAGATGTCAGTAGATGTTTCAGTAGAACGCTACACTGATAGTCTGTAGGGTCAGAGTCCACAACATTGTGAAGCACCCTCGAGATTGGATACTGCTGACTCATTAGCTGAAAACTGCAATTTGATCTCTGGGTTAAAGCTCACAGAAGTTGGGTCAATTTGACGTAAAAGTTGAAGTTTGGACTCTGTGCAAGTTTTATTTGTTAAGTGCTGGTGGCCAGAATGGGACCTTTCAGGAGCTATTCTACTGGCAGACAAGGATATAATCCTAAAAAAAAAAAAGGAGGGCAAATGTAAATCAGGCATGGGTTTTAATTTCGATGGGAGAACTTTGTGATTACGTATACAGTGTATAACAAAACTGAGCAAGATCTGGGACAACATCAATAAAAGGCTCAAAGATTATGATTAATTTAACCAATTATTTTTAGAAACAAAATATTTGACTAATTAAACTTTCAACTAATTAAGGAACAACAACACAAATCAGTGCACCCTTCATTAGTGAGATACATTCTTGTAATATTTTCTCTGTTTTTCTGATGATTTCTGGGCATGGATGACACCGGTCTGGCACAAATCTGTGAAGAGATTTTCTGCCATTATTCACAGATGTTTCTTTTCAGACCCTCTTTGCTGGAGGGGTTACACTTTAAATTCTCCAGATGTGGGTGTTCTGTTGGATTCCAGTCAGGGGACATGGCTGAGTCACAGTTCACTTTTTCGGCTTTAAAAAACACGGGCGATTGTTTGAGTCTCCTGCCAAGCTTCTTGACACTACTACACCTCGATTCATTCTGCATTTGAACAAGCTCAGTTTATAAATGTCACCTCCTCTACATCTCTGGCACTCATGCAGACCCATATCAACATACTCCCACCTCCATTTTTCAAGGTCAGACCTATGCAGTCACTGTGGTATTCCTTGCCAGGTCCTCACCAAACACTGAAATCCAGGCAAATGGATTTTGGTTTCATCTGAATAAAAATGTGCCGTTCGTAGTCATCAGGCTTCCTTTCATGTTCTTTCGTCAAGAGTAATCGTGCAATTTTGTGCCCTCTAATAAGGAAAAGTTTCCCGCATAGTGGTTTGAGGACTGCCACAGATGATCCTTATGAAAGTCTGTTTTCCAATTTAAGGTTGTGAAAATTGGTAATTGTACACCAATGCACTTCTGAGGTCAGCCGACAAGCTTTCAGTGGTTTACCTGTTCAGGCAATTTGTTACAGAGTGGGGACTGTATTTCATTAGACACCAGCCCAGGACAAGTTTTAGAAAGCTGTGGTTTTTTTCCAGTGGAGTTTTCTTTTAAAATTTTGTAAAGTCAAAAACTCTAAATAGTGCAATAACTTTTATTAGAGAAGTCACAAATAAACAGAGTTTTGATGCAATGGTCCCTATATTGTACTTTTTTATTTGAGCAGTCAGGTGTGTTTTTTTTTTACCACAAGCCTCATTCACCCTTTCACACACACATTCATACAAGTGTCTTTTTTTTATGCCCAAGTGCTTTTAACCTAACACTCACACTCCAATGGATGCTCTGGGGGAAATCTGGGTTCAGTATCTTGCTCAAGGAAACTTGGACCCTGTGTTTGAACCACTGACCTTCTGATTAGTAGATGACCACCTCTCTGAGCCAGAGCTGCCCTGGTCACAGATTTGCTTATGTTTGTTGTGCTCATGTTCCACTTACAGTTGTGGTTAGAAGTCTACGTACACACATCATGGGCGTTAATGTTATGGTAATTTGGGGTGTTTAATGATTACTTTGATCTGTTCTTTTTCCAGGGTGGAATGATTGTACAGCATACATCTTTAATGACTTCAATAAACAAGAATTGAGTGCACAAGTTTAAATTTAATTTGGATTTTCTCTAATCCACACATTGCCAAAAGTACACATACAGGATCAAATATATATATAAACCCCGACTAATATTTGGTTAAATGTCCCTTAGCAAGTTGTTCCTCAACCAGATGCTTTTGGCAGCCATCAACAAGCTTTTGGCATAATTCCGGCTGGATATATGAACACTCTTCTTGGCAGAATTGGTTCATTTAAATCGGCTGGTTTCCTGGCACGGTCCCAGCTTTTAAGCATAGTCTACAAATATTCATTAGGGTTTAGATCGGCGCTTAGGGAAGACTATTCCAGAAGCTTAATATTAGCCTGCTTTATCCATTCCAAAACCAGTTTTGATCCTCCATAAAATTGTTTAAACTAATCTTGGAATCTGCAGTTGTTTAGAAATGGCCCCAAGAGACCCTTCGTATAAATCTACAGCTCTCCTTCTTTGATCTTCACCAATTTCCCTGGACTTTCTCATTGCTCTGAGTGTTAGTCAATCCAATGAGTGCTGTCAAACAAATCCTTTACACACTGGCAAAGAAAAACTACCAGTTGTAGTTAATCATGATCACCAATGAAAAGTTAATAAGCCTTGGTCTTGTTAAGTTAAAGACATAGTAGAACCACCAGCACCACTTACTGTATTTAAAGATTTAAGTATGTGTATGTATACATTTGAACCTGTGTGTATAATTTTGACCCTGTGTGGAATAGAGAAAATAAAAATAAATTCAAACTTGAGCACCCAATTTTTGTTTTTTAAAGTCATTTAAGATAATCTATATCTGTAAGATAAGATGTATAATCCTTCCATTCTGGAAAAAGAACAGTTCAAAGGAACCATTTAAAGCCCGAATTACCATGACATTCATGTCCATGACGAGTGTAAACTTCTGACCACAACTGTCTGACGCCTGTATTTTCAATGTGCTCTCTGCAGCCTGTTTGAAACTATACAATAAATAAAATACCTCCACTTTAGCTTATAGACATAAATAGAATAAATACTGTAAGGTGATACTTTGACAATTTGACTTTTAAAATATATTACAGAGGATCCTACACAGAATACACAATATTTTAAATATATAATGCATTTGCCGAATATAAGTGTGAATATGATCTGTTTTGATGTGTTAGCCCTTTGACAAGAACACCTTTGGCTCAGTTAATGCTAGGATATGTGCAACACCCTAATTCTTCTGAACAAGCTATTTTATGGATTTAGTGAACACACTAACTTTTCAGAGGCAAAGGTTTTCACAGTCTTCTTATTAAAAATCTTAGTTTGCATCAGCTTACCAGTATTAAGCTCTGCAAACAAATGGACATAGCACACCTGTATGGGTAACTACAGCATGGGAGTTCTGAAAAATCAATTAAGTGTGCTAAATTTAAAGCTCTTTTCTCTCTTTTGTTCCATTTCCCACTTCAGAATTTCCCACTTGACCGAGACAATGCCATTCATCACGGTCCACAAGTATTCTATTAAATAGCACCATATTGTTTAGGGCCATGCATGTATAACCAGGGCACTCATTGTGTTGTCAAGCACACATGAAGTATGTAGATATTGGGGGCCAGGGATCATATCGCCAACTCTGTGATTAATGGGCAACCCAAAGCCACATTCCCTTTTCTTAGGTTTTACATATAAAGATTAGCTTATTCACTTACCTTTATTGGCACATGCTATCCACTGCAAAGGGGTGACATCATAATTATGCTGACCAACAGAGAAGGTGAAAACACGAACCTGATTGAAGAAAAAGGCAGATGAAAGAGACGAATCACATGCAGGAAATGTACAAAAAAGAGAACCAAGAAAGTTGCTGACTGTATTTAGATGTTAACCAGAGCAGAACAATAATCCACAAACCTACTTAAAGGCAATACGTACACACAAACACAAGTGTACACAAACTTCAACTATAGTGACTGACTTCACAAATATCGCCAACACTAGACAGCAGTGACAGAGATGTTAAATTGCAGATTATTCTATATGACAGCAGTCGTCATGGAGGAAGGAACTGCGCAGTTCTGAATATCAGAATGAATACTTGTAGGGCTGTGAAATCAGGGAACTGAAGGGTGGAAGTGACAACAAGATACTAGAGGAATATCTACTGGCTGTAATATTACAGGCTCTGATGATAAAGTGGCTAATTAGTCAGCAGGTCAGAGCTGTTAACACCAGCAGCTAAACAACAAAAGAAACAAATGAAGAGGGAAGGAATAAGAGAGGGAAGAGAGTGGGTGAAAGACTAAAGAGATACAAAAACAAACAAACAAATAAACAAACCTAAAAACAAATGGGAGTGAAGAAGCTTGGAGAGCACTATATGTGCACAGATTGGAGGGCTTGGCATGTCTGACTGTCTAACTGACAGACCTGCCTATGCTATATTCAGACAATGTCAGCAGAGAACAATGGAAACAGGAAGAGAAAAGGCAGCTTCTGGAGATGTGTGATCTCTTGGGCTGAACAGATAACATCCTCGCAGGGACAAACTCACTGTTTTGTTGGGCCAGTTGTACTTCTCAAAGATTTCCTGTGCACGATCCTCCCCGCCATCTGTAAACATCATTATCATCTTATTGCAGTTGGCCCTTGGGGCACTGCTCTCCTGTGGCACAAGAAACAAAATGAGTGGGAGAGAGCAAAGAAATAAAGGGAAACAAGGCAGGAAGACACGTTAGAAAGATGAAACAGTAAAGGGGCAAGGTACTAGAAAATATCGACATCACAACACTAATAAGAATTCTTTACTTCATAAGAATTTATGCCATTTTAAATATAATTATAAATAGAAAGTTGATTAGTTATTTTACTATTAAACAATGACATCATTATTAAGTGCTTAGTAATTGGTTAATAATTTGATAAACAAACCATCTATCTGGATAATTACTCTAAAGGTGGAAATGAGGTTTATAAAAAGTTACAAATGGTTAATAAACAGTCCAACATTAATCAGTTGGTATATAAGTAAATAGGTGGATTGGTGATGGTGGTGGTGGGGTGTTCATTCACTCTTTGAATTTCATTTTGGTTGGGTTTTAGCAACCAAAACTATTTGGTTAAGTTCTGGAAAAGGTTGCAATTTAGTTCAAAATACTATCAAACAAGAAACCTCACAGGCTCATATCCAATCCAAATACGCTATTTAATGGGTGCTGAACCATATAAATGTTGAAGGAAATTTCTTTGTTGTTACAATGCTTTTTGGTACTAAGCCTTATGCTGTTGGAAAGCCTGTTTATTTCCCCTTAAATGGTGCCACATTTGTAAGGTATATGCATTTGCTGATTGAGCAGTGGAGTTGTTTATGGATAGCTTATTCTGGTACTGACTCTCATTTTGAGCTTCTGGTACCCCAGGGGCTGACAATCAGGCTTGTCCTCATTGGAGGCAATTTCAATGCAGAGAGACATCGAGAGGAGATTCTGCAAACAGTGGAAATCCCATACCTCCACAGTCTGGAACCAAACGCTACCCCCGATCAAGGTTTATCACAGACTACCTTCAGAATTTGGGAGGGGAGGGGATGGAATGGCCTGCCTGCAGTCCTAACCTCAACTCCACTAAACACTTGTGGGATCAACTTGGGCGTGCTGTTTGTGCCAGAGCGACCAACATAACTGAACTGGTTGACTTGCAATAAATGTTGGTTGTGATGCCAGTATGCGACCAAGCTGGTGACCAGCAAGAGGTGGAGGTGCCAGGCTGTAGTGGCTGCGTATGGTTCCTCCACACGCTACTGAGGCCGCTGTATATTAAATGAATAAATTGTTAAATTGCCAATATGTCTTGTTTCTTTAGACTTTAATCATCCAATCCAATAAATGACACCAAATAGGAGTCAATAGCAGAATAAGCTGTCTGGTATTTGCAGAGAAAATTTGGCATGTTTTTCATAGATGCAACCCGCACACTCAACTCTGCTGCTCAACTCACAAATGGATTTTCCATTATTTGTTTATATTTTCCCTTACCGTGTATTTTTTCTGCTATCAATTTTTTTTCATTCATGTATTTCAAGCAGACTCATCTAATCTACTCATGGCGTCACTCTCACACATTTATAGATTTCCTAGTTGCCAGCCAAAGGCTTTTTCCCTTTAGCATAATTTTAGGATTGCATCTCAAGTATACAACTTTATTCTAGCATTAAATCTGGTGGTCTCAAAAACATTTTCACAAGCATTTTAGTCCCCCGCCACCATCCTGCATTGCAGTTGTCATTGATATGCAGACCAGCAGCAAGTCAATCTGACAAGATTCTAATAAAGACAAATAATATTGCGACAATTACATATATTTATTGTGCTTTTGTCCCCAATCACGGCAGCTACAGACAGCGATTAAAAGGAGCCTTTTTATTTCTCATTCTGCTGGCAAAAGGGAAGTTGGGAGGGTAGGGGTGGGGGTGGAATCACTTGGCTCTATGCCTCCAAGCCCACCAGAGGAATATAAAGTGTCTGTGGCTGATATCCTCTGGGCTGCGCTCATCAATCATCCCATCAGAGCCCATTAGGGTGGCAGCCTCCTAAAATACACAGCAGCATACGGAGCTGAGGCAGCACCTGTGTCGAGTGCACGTGGATCCCTGCTGCTGACAGACCTCACCACGGCGCTGGCTGCTGGAAAACTAGCGTCACTCCATTGCACCAGCAGTTATAATCAGAACTGCCTTCAACAATGACAGCCCTCTGGAAATGTCTTATACAAACCTCAGCCACTCACTGTCAGCATTGTGTTATCACTGTAAATTTTGTTTTATTAATTGGATTAGACAGTAATGTCAGCCTCAGACAAACAAGGATCGCCTTTCCCTGAAAGGCTTGTTGGCTCTTACATTGAGAAGCTGTTCAAAGGCGAATGTGAAGCCAGATTTGTAATCTGTGGTCCCTTTGGCTTGCATACGCATGACGGCTTCCTTGAAGATCTTCTTGTTACGAACGTTAGCCTGGACCAAAGTCCTGAAGCATGGAACAACAGCATCGGCCTTTTCATTGAACTGCAAGTGGACATATGAAGACACACATGAATGTAAAGACTGGCAGATTTGCTAAGTTAAAAATATCAGTGCAACGGTTGTAAAAGTGCACATTTCTCTGTATTGTATGTGTGCACAATTCATAGCGACAGGATGCAGACGTGGGTGTGTGCAGATGTAAGCTACCCTGTTCTTGGCTGGCAGTAAACACTGGTAATTACAACTTTCCACACCAAGAACAGGTGCACCTGAAATGCCAGTGCATTACACTGAACAGAAACCCAGCCAAGGTAATATCATCTGTCTCATCTCATCTACCAAATTAGCCTAAAACTGTGTATATGCGTGTTTGTGTGTGTGGCATCTATGCACGCTATCAGGTGCATGTCTGTAATAGCATGTTTCAGATGATGTTTCTTCTTAAAGGTCAACCTCGGAATCTATTGATGCTTTCGAGACAGACTGATGTAAACTATTATGTGGGAGAAACGATGACATTTTGATTGGGTCGGTATCGTGTCATATTTAAACTTGCAGACAAAGACAGAAGAAATTGCAGTGCTGCTTCTTCAAATGTTAGGAAAGCACTATCTGCGCCATAGGATCAAAACAAAATGAATAGTCACATGTGCTATCTACGACATATTAAAAGATACCTCATCACATAATATTATAACTAATTATGCTGCCCTTACAACTGATACCAGATGATTACGTTTGGTTAATTTCTATTTATTTATGTATATTGTGTTTGCAAAGAATTCTGAGCAAGTTTTTGTAAGCCCATTTTTTATTTTTTTTTTATAAGGGTGAAAATCAGATGCGTTCCCATCCAGATTACTATGCTTATTTCTTGCTCTTAGAGCTGGGATTTAGAGGCATACAGTGGCTAAGAGCAATGGATTATGAGGGATTACTGAAGGGAGTCTACAAACAGAGCCACCACACCGAGCAAGTGGACGTGTTTGTGTGCATGTGTGTGTGTGTGTGTGTGTGCTTGTGTGTTATCTGTCCTCCAATATAGAATAACATTAAGATTCCTCTACACGTTAGTCTTAATAGAAAACTTGGTAATAAGTAGAGTGAAAGAGACAGACGGGCACAATCCTACAGGGACAGCAGTGAGGCAGGATGAGCAGACAATGTAATGAGGGGAGAGAACGGTTTCCACAACAACTGGGAGCAGAATGACCAGCTTACCAACTCCCTGCTTGAGTACCACCTGCTTAATGAATACCACAAATATTTGTGTTGATGTTGTTTTCAGAAGAGATTTGTATTTGCATCAATTGCAAATGTGGTCTGCAAGCTTCTACTTACTCTGGCCACATTCACATAGTCGTCATCTGATAGAGTGTCTAGCATCTCCACTACGGAGGTCTTCATGAGCTTCAGAGTGAGTCCGCTGACACTTCCACTCCTGCAGAAAAGAAGCAACAAAGCACTTGCACAGTCAGTTATACAGAGAGATTTCATGAACTAATTAATTTTTTGGTCATGTCTATTTTTTTTTTTTATTGTGGGTTATCCTGTGATACAAATAATTCCATATTTGGAGATGCATTCAATAAATTATATGCATATTTAAATTAATAGCTAATCTAAATGAAATTAAAGCTAAAAGTGAGAATCTGTCATCTTCCTTTAACCTTGGCCTTTCCTCAGACCAACAGGTGGCACTAGCACCCTTTGAAGGAGAAATGCACGCCTTCCGGAGGGGGAAAAAAAAAAAGGTTAAAAGAGAAGTGAGATACTCACACATCCACAATGATGACCATGTCCTTTGGAGACGATGCACCTTGGATATACCTGTACAAAAGGAGACAAAGAATGGGCTTTAATTTGTTCCTGTAATCTCTGAAAATTGCACTTTAAAAAGAAGCCAAAGTCACAATGAGCTGAGCCATCATAATATGGAGCGACCACGGCTGAGCCCACTTAAGCTACAGAATACTGAAAAGGCTTATGTGCTTAGAAGAGTTAATAAGTTGTTATATACTTCAGTGTTGGCTACAGCTTCTGCAAGCTGACTTCAACATAGATAGTCCTCTTTACTGAACAACAATGCTCACTCTAAATAATTACTGCATGAGCCAAAGTAATTACTAGTTTACAGACTAAGTATATAATAACACATTTAGGACAATGGACTACATTGAGCTGCACAACCCCCTTAGAGATGGCACTTTTAAAAAGACTTATTCAATACAGTATCAATAGAAGATTGACTCAGTTATTAATGAGTACCAGTAGCCCAATTACTATTTTTACAATGGTTAGGATTTTTGTTTTGCTATTCAGACACAAATATTTGTTTTAATTTCTACTTAAACCAGCTAGTTCCTTGTTGCTGTTTTTTACATTGGTTATTGTTATCATTAAGGTGCTGGTGACTCAAGTTTAAATTACATCACACTTTGTATCATCTAATTCTTCATCCCCAAAGAGTCATGATTTCTAACAGCATAAAATTTGCCAAGACATTTTTTTTTTTAGTGCTAGTAATCTTGCTGCTTTAATTGATCATTATTTCAACAAGTAGTCGTAGGAATCAAAAAGAAAACACAACTAGAAATTAAAATTGTATTGTTTTCATTAAATAATTATAGATAACCTACAAAAGACATATTACTCGTATTTTTTAAGCTGTTCTGCTTTCGGTAGACTCATAGGGTTTACTGTGCTTTATATTTAGTCACTTGAAATTTATTGCAAAGGAGCAGCCTGAGTGGTGTTGACCTGCTCGGTGAGGAGCCCGTGCTGAGCTAAGTGCTGTCAGAAAAAAAGGATAGCTGAGGTTCTGTTCCTTTGATGACTCAT
>VUQJ01011772.1:20009-30973 GCA_015108635.1 Andinoacara biseriatus
TGACTCATCAGCTGGGCATCAAACACATTATTTACTCTGGCAGGCCCTTTGTTTGGGGGGGGGGCGCAGAGGTATATGCGCAAGCTGCTTAAGACCATTGTACTTCATCTGCAAAGCAACTCCTAAAATAGGACTGCTCTGATGTGTGCGTCTGCCGCGGCACAAGCCCACAAGGCAGACGCAGCACTGAGCTAGCCGCCCAAACAACTTGTGTCCTGGAAGAGGTGCACACCTAACATCTGTCCAGTGTTGATAGAGGATGACATACAGACGGAAATCTAAAATCCCCACAGTCTCTTCCAGCAGCAATTAAATTCACATTTACCACTGATGCAAAGAGAGCTGAGATTGATGGATATTATATGCTTTTCTGTGGAGCGCTGGAACGAGGGAAGGGGTGGGGGGGTTCAAATGTGAGTACTAGTTTGACATTCCGGGGAGCGAGCAGTCGAGCAGTTAGCAGCACTCTTTGGCAGACTAATCAGGGGTCTCTTTCCGCTGATAATCAGCCATTCCGCTGAGCGTGGAGAGAAGTCAGCTGCCTGTGGGCCAGAGCGGCTCTTTTCTTATGCTCGGCCAAGCTGATATGGAGGTAGAGCATCGGAGCCTCGGTAGGCTTCGCCACTGCTCCCACAACATGCAGAATGACCCCCGACCCGCTCTAAAGTGACATCTCACCAGCACAGTGCCTGAGCTGCTCTAATCCATATAAGACACAATTTGGACCCTACTCAGCTGAAAAGCCACCTGAAACCCTCAAACAGAACCGGGACAACGTACCAGCACTGCCTCCCATGAGGTCGATTAACTGAGCATGCCCAGAGTGAACATAGGCAAAATGTATGCATGCGTACGAGAGAGAGAGAGAGAGAGAGAGAGAGAGAGAGAGAGAGAGAGAGAGAGACGGAGGAGGGAGAAACCAATTATTTTCAATAATAAAGAATGCCACATCAAAGGTAGAACTTCCACAGCTCTCCACAACTGTGTGGCGTATGAAATCAGGTCTGGAACCATGAGGCATGCTGGCATGC
Source organism: Andinoacara biseriatus (assembly GCA_015108635.1). NCBI lineage: Eukaryota > Metazoa > Chordata > Actinopteri > Cichliformes > Cichlidae > Andinoacara > Andinoacara biseriatus. Next base: position 21,041 of record VUQJ01011772.1, read on the forward strand.
ATGACTTTTATCAATTTAATTACTGAAATCTTAATTTGAGGCAGAGAGAGGGAGAGGGGGGAGGACGCTGAGACACCACTGCTTTCTTCTGAGCGGGTGGGGTTTGTGAAAGCGATCATCGATGCAGGACCAAAACTCGGTCAGAATGTGGCCCACGTCTCCACTCCCTCAGGCTCACGGATGGAGACACCTCGTCTGGAGACTAAGCGAGGGTCATTTGGTGACGGCTGATGCCCACAGACCTACTGCAGGATTTCATTAACTTCTGTGGTCAGTATATTTCTCTAACAGGAGAATAGTCCTTTAATGGGTCTTGGAGATATTTTGAAGGGGGCTAAATGTTAATTATAATGCAATGCAGACCTCTATTACTCAGTGATTATAGGTCATCTTCAGCTGCACCAATGTAAAATCTCACAATGGAGAACCGTGCAAGCTTTGGCCCTGAAATATGCTGAGAAAATATTACTTTCAAGCAGATCATTTCACTCTAACTGTGAGAGAGGCAGCATTGATCAGCAGTAATGGGGTTTAAGAAGAATATGTGCGACGTGATGGAGTAAGGAAGAGTAACACATGAGCTAGGATAGCGTCACTCAACACTGGAGCTATAGTGCTGCCATGGCTGATCTTCCACACAGATTGTCTTGGTGTATCAGCGCTCCTCTCTTTCTCTTCCTTTCCAGTGCCTGAAGTACAAATGAATTTTCTCTATGCCTCTGAGCAGAGAGCAACAGGATCAGAGAGAGGGCAATGGAGTCAAGAATTTTCAGTCTCTGGGCTGATATGCTGTTCTACAGTTCTGACAGATAAAAATCATGAATCGAGGCCGGTATTACTATATAGTTCTCCACATTTTGACTCATGGATCCAGATGCGTTGTTTCTGCATGGATTCCAGTCAGTAATTACCGCTCAGCTTCTGCCCACTGATGCCATTCTTTCCCTGTCATTACCCAGTCTCCTGCGTGCCAAGGCCAGGTGACAAGCAGATGGGCCTGGCTGGTGCTGAACAGAGCCCTGTCGCCCATTCTGTTCCCCAGCGACAAGACCATAAGCCAGTAGACACAACATCTCGGCCTACGTCCTATCTGTCCATTCACTAGAAGTTATGGTCAATATTTTACCACCGACACTGACCCTTCGAAACTAGTGACAGAAGGCATTTTGCTATTGTATTTCACATGATGATGTGTCAGTTCTTGTTTCCTCTGTGAACAGCTCATTACAGAAGATAAACCAATGTGAAAGGTCTCCTTCTGAGTATACGACCAGCCCAAATTTAATTCAGCCTGTTCATTACACCTGTCCATTGCATCTAGCAAAATATTACATCTCATAAAATATTAAATAACATATAGCAGTGGCTACTGGGGATGCAAGGCCCACTGTATGGAGGTAAAATAGCCAATTTTCAAAATAAAATAGACCATTTAGTGTGACTTGTTTCAGTGAGGGAACAGAATAATTTTTTTCTATTTAGGACATTATATAAACTTGATATAAAAAAAATTGAGGGATGCTGCACCTTATTACATCCCGTCATTTAGAAACCACTGCTCTACCTTATATTGTTGTTGGAAAATTAATCTTTTTGACTGATAGTTGAGAACACGTGTGGAGCAATTACATCTATTTGTCTTGTTGAATCAAAGATTAATCCAAAGTAGAAATCAGTAACTCATCAGATAGGAAAGCATATATAACATATGAGGTGGTAGCTAATTTTCAATTTTATTGCCAAAGGTTTAAACAGCTAATGTTTTTCTTCTTTCTTTTTTTTTCCAGTAAGTTTGGACACAGCAGACGTTTTGACTTCTAAGCCCATAAAAACACCAGAATCACAAAACATACATCATGTACTATACATAAATACGTCCATACACTCACAAATATCTAAAATCAAGATACAGCCTGATTTGTGCGTGCAGACGACGCCTGCTTTTCGCACTGAGGTGGAACGAGGTATTGCTCTAAGTGATAAATAAATCAAAAAGAAATGCATTACACAAGCAATGAACACAATGGCATCTTCTATGTTGTGGTGATTGTGTTTTGCTCCTTTTGTAGCAGTCTAGTAAAAGGAGTCTCATTGGAATTCATGAAATAGTTTTATCACGGCACAGCGTTGTAAAATCAATACATTAACTGTGCCGGAGGGGTGGGGTGGGGGGGTGCTAACTCTCTCAGGAGATTGTGTTTACGCACCCAGACCCACTCGACAAAATGCTGTGAATTACATTTAAATTGGAAGAATCATCTTCTACATACATTTCAGAAACATGCAGATACATGTAACATGATCCACAAAGTGGAAAAAAAGCATTACTGTATTGTTGGAGTGAACTGTGCTTATTAACTGCACTGCGCAGCACTTAGAGATAATGAGATGGATGCACACATACATGCGCAGCACCATGTATGTATATACTGACACTACAAAATGTGAGTTTTCTGCACAGTGATAGCCTTGAAAAACATGCATCATATATAGTAGATATACAGAGAATAACCACAGATTAATGGGAGAATTGTATACACATAAACACACACACGTTTCCCTGTACAGGGAAATGTGTGTGCGTGTGTGTGTGTGTGTGTGGGTCTGCTCCCTTATGTGCGTGGATATGTGTTGTGCTGATGGGCTTATTATTTTATGGACTGCTGCTCTCTTAGTGCTCCTGTGGATGTGGCAGGCGAATAAAGATTGAATTAAGATAACAATATAGGAGGACGGCGCCCAGAGAGCCTGCAGGAGAAAAAGATGTTGTCTGCCATTTATTTATTCCACTTTCTGTTGATTATTGGAAGTGTTGGCACATTTCCATATTTTCGGCTATGCCCACAAATACAGCTTTTTTTCCCCCCTTTTTTTGCTCAAATTTTCCACCACTTTTCGATCTGAAAAAAAAAAGCCCTGAATATTGAATTAGACATGCATATTTGTTTACAGTAAAGATTAGGAGCCAAATATCAGCCTGATGTTGTTTCTACAGATGGAAATTGAAAGTGAAATGTCTTTTTTTTAACTACAAACCTTCTGATAAAACCCTACTGCATTACTTTCAGTAGGCCTTCCTTTTGACTCAGCTTCTACCTGAAGTCGGGAGAACAGAAAGAAAGGAGGGGACAAAGCTCAGGGCTTTATAAACCGAGAATTGTGTTTTAAGGAGCTTCAGCTTCGAGGACTGACCACCATAGTCATAATATTTATAAAGAGGTTAGATTGACTTCTTGAAGAAATCAATATGTGATACAGCCTACATGCTGTTGTGAACCTGGGAGGTAATGGGATCTTTGCAACGCTTGGCTAACAGGACTCCACGCCTGTCTCTGGTTATTTCTTTCTTCGCCTTTCACTTTCCCCTCTCCCTCTCCCTCACTTCAAACTCTGCTTCGCTTCCCTTGATAACAAGTGCAGACATTATAATGGACAAATGTTAATAATTAATGTCAGAGCAATTGGAGACAATTAAGTGTGTTGACTGGACCATTAATTTTCCTGGGGCTGCTGGTAGGGGAACAGAAGGCGAGAAAGCCCATCTGTAAAAGAAGGTGGTCCCTCTGTTTTTCTTAATTTATTAATTTTTTTTTCCCACAGTAGACCACCTGGACAGCTCTGGCCAGGTCAGTTATGCCACTATTAGTTGGTCCCGGGAAAACTACCGGTCTGCTACACTACAAAAGGGCTGCTGCAACCACTCTGCCCAGAAACCCATATCTTCTCATAGACTACATCAGTCCTTATATTACTGAAGGATGGTCCTGAGATTAGATCTGTGTATTCACTGGCTTTACTGGTATTTACAAAGGTGTAAAATCTATAGCATCTAACAGGTATCAGCCCTTGTGATCTGATTTATGTGTGAGAGGAAAAGAGCTGGTCGGTATGTGAGCGGAAAGTGTGAATTTGTCATTTTTAGTCAATGTTTATGTACATTTTCTAGCCTGTATGAGGCATGAATTTTTGGTATTAATGTCAGTGTTTTTGCTGTTATTACACGTCTGTGTTTTGGGTTAGCTGATGCTGCAAATGGAAGAAATTTAAAGTTGCAGCTTGTATGATTGTGAAATGAACATAAAGTGCATGCGTGGATATAGTTAAGTTACTTAAGTATAGGTAAGGCACAGGGCGTTAACACAAGATGATATCAATGCCAATACTGAAGAGCCAGCCATTGCACTATTTGTCATGTAAAATTATAGGCAATTTTAAAACTACAGAGACAGCTGGACTGGGATAATCAGTTTTAAAATCTAGGATACGTCCTATTTGGAAGCAAGGCCAAATTTCAACATTCTTTGAAGTCATTAAAATGATGAGTAGCCAGTCAAAAGCAGCAAATTGTGTCACACGTGGCATGACATCTATAACTACGCAGTGAATCTTAATGCACAATATGTAGCCAATGCCAAGTAAAAATGGGGTATAAGGGGAATGTATTAAAAGAAAATGAATAGAGACAATCCACTTGTAAAGACTGCATATTACTGCCACAGGGAAGATGCAGAATAAGGGTTAAATTGTTCTCAGTGAAGCTGAAATGTTGAGGATCCCTGATGGGAATCAAAAATTGAAGTAATCAAAATTTGTTTCTTGTGATGTCTTCAACATGAACAATTTTATAGTATCAGTAATTTACTATAAAAAACATTTCTGAAACACACAGGGTTAGCAGACCTATGGCAGCTAATGGTAGCATACACTTTAGATATTGTTACACTGTTAACCTACTGCATGACATTTGCCCAGATAAGCTTCTGTTACACAAAGTTTTAGCATTCACCAATATCCTGAAATTGCTGCTTATGGCCACAAGCATCACTTGTTGGGATGTCACATCTCATTTTAAATTTAACTGGTAACAAACAATATTTGGTCTTGTTGAAAAAAGGAAAAGCATTTATGACACTGTTGGTAGATGTTATAGTGCTAACATACGTCAACATACAAGGTACCAATTTATACAGGCTCTCAAATACCAGTTGGCTTCTGCCACTGGAAAATTTATAGTACACAAATCAGTTCATCAGATTCTCATATTTGAATTTTCCACCTATTCTCTGTACTTTTGTGTTTGTAGTGCTGTATTTCTTCAGTGCATCAACATATTCACATTCTGTTGTTTTTTTCAGACACATAGAGGAACCCTCTGCCCACTGTCACACACAATTTGAGATGAATCAGAGCTTCCATTATAAAATTACACAAGTTCAGGTGCAGCATGTCCCATTTGGCTTGCCATCATTTTGCAGGTTTTTTCATTTCCAGGATGTTCCGCAACATCCATTCATAATCCATTTCTTAAATGAGAAACATTCGACAATGTGAAAAACATGCTTTGTTCTACCATCAGTAGGGGTATCACAAAATTTTCGAAGCCTATTCAATGCACTATTAAGCTTAGACTCTGTCTCTGCAAACAGTTGTATTCCTGTAAAAATAAAACTTAGAAATTGTGCACAGTCTGTGCCAGATATTTACATTTTATATTTTCCTACACACAAAAAGAGAAGGATTTCAGTTCTGCTTAAATGCCACACAGACGTGTTTGTTGTGTTCATCTTAGCTTCTGTACACCTTGCATCTGTCACCGCAACGGATGCCGCTATCTACTGCTGCCACATGACGGGCTTACCTAACACCAGGAGACTGTTTTTGTAAAATGTGTGATTGGACGACCTCTCCAGAGAATGTCAGTTGGGGAGACAGCATGTTAGAGTATAATCACACAAGTCTGACCTGACATATCATGACACTCCCTGCCATGGCTGCGTCACTCAGCGCGGCTGGGCACAAGTTGCTAAGCAACAGGCTACAAGAACGTCGAAGTCTCCAACGTAAGTAAAAGCTCAACAGAAATGACAGTGACAAACATGGACGACCGGGGCGGTGGGTGGGTGACAAGGTGTTCCTCTATGCAAAAAATACCCCTCTTCCTCTGTCCACCCCTGTCACACATGTTCCTGCTCCTGCTCCGCCATCCTTGCCGTCCTTCTCATCCCCTCTTCATTTCTGTCTCCACGAACAGTGCCCCAGTCAAAACACGCGTACTAGAATTAAAATCGTGTTTGGTTCAGTTATTGCACTGACAGACCACAGACAGAATCACTGTTTAAACATATCCTGCTACACAATGCCTCGTGTTTTCTGGCATTTTACATGTTTCTAGCGTTGCCTAACGTGACAATGCAGCACCCGGGAGACGTTAGTCCAGTGTAAACTTAATTAAACTGTCGGGAAACACCTTGTTAGTCTCGTGTTTGTACAGTGAGGTGGTACTTTAAATTTTTTAATTTAGGAGGCACGATCTGTGATCGCACTATATATGGAAGTGTCACCCCCGAACAGAATCTGCACTCACTTCGGTGTAGCGCCTCTCTGCAACCCCTGCTCACCTTGCAGTCTCTGGGTGTTGCCATGGCTTACCTGCTAATTGTCTACACCTGACGAGGTGTAGATAAAGTCATGCCTGAGGCTGGAAGTGAGAGACATCACTTCGTGCCTTCATGCTCTCTGGGTTGCAATTTTTAGCTGAGATTATAAATAATTTAATATAAATCATTGTCTCCAATTTATGTTACGGCTTTTTGAGCCGGGTCATAACATGAGTAAGGATTTAAACTGTTTCTAATCTATAAACATTAAATCTTGTATCTTTTTTTAAATATATTTTTTGTTAACAATGCTGTTTTGGTACATAGTTTTAATACATTTCTTTAAATAGTCAGACCAGTTTTCTTTTTTCTTTTTTTTTTTTGGCTCACCTCAGCTTTAAATGTTTACCTTTATTTGAGGCAGGCCTTTAGTTCTACTGCTTTGAATTGAATTTTTAAGATTTTAGCATGAGAAGCTCGAGTGTCTCTCTTTGTTTTGTGACTGCAGAAAGCCATGACTCACTTTTGATAGAAAGCTGGAGTTTCTTTATATGAGCAGAAGAATAACAGTCTGTACACACCTGTCTGTGGTAACACACCAGCACTTATGGCATCATGCTCTTATGTAGCATGAAGGTAAATAAAACACAACCTGCTAAACTGAACAGTAAATATAATTCCCCAGACTATATTTGAGGACAGGCCTTTATTTGTTTGTGCTGCCCATACTGTGAGCTATTTTATAGACCCAGCTTTAAATTGCCTACGGGGAAACACAGTAGTAATAATTATTTGAGGAAACACAAACATTTTTTTTTATCTACCACTGGGTATATTTATTTGATGTAATCAGGACTTTTTTGATCAGGATGGGTGAACACTATTCTAAGTTTTTATGGCTGAATAAACTGAACCTTGACGGGACCTTTAAAATCCACTTGCACATGAAATGAGAGACTGATTTCATGTTTAATTAAATGCAAATAGGCATTCATTCAATCATTGTCAGACTCTCTAAATTTCAAGATATTCTATATTTGGGATCTTGAGTTTCATACAAACTGTAACGCAATAAACAAGGTCGCTTGCATTTGTTAAGTTCTGAGGTAGTTCTTGTTGACTTCATCTGCCAGCCTGGCCTGACCTCAAACAGCCACTCACTTTGAGCTGGCTGGAGACAGAGATGGAAAATGGGGTCAGGTCTGATCAACATTGCTGTCATGATTATGTCCAGTTCACTCCAACCTGTAACCAGGCAACAGACAGCCCTGCCACAAAGCTGATGTGACAGTGGCAGGTAGACAGAAAGTCGAGGGATGGACAGGAAACTTGGGCGGGTGGGTGTTTAGCCCAATGCAGCCTTATTCTGTCCAGCTCATCGGTATCAGCATTTGAACTAAGAACACACATCAAAGTGGGCACCCATAACACCCCTTTTCCAAGAAAATGCACTGCATATTACTGCTTGCTATGTATATTACATTGATAAATATTGGTCTGAAAACAGTCAGTGATCTCAATCTCTTAAATAGCATTATTTTAGCTGTGGGCTGAAGGGTGCACAGGGTGTCTGCATAAGCAAAAACAATTTAGAGTTGTAGGTTTTTCATTGGACATACCGCTGCATTCACTATTTTACCATAAGTGAAGCCAGCTATGGAAATTCTCTGAAATTTGAAATTATGTCCTCTTAACATTTATACGGTGCATTTGAAGTGTTTTTAGAATAGCTGCATTGATACACACAGAGTGTTAATGTTGTGAAGAGCGTTTTAAATACAATCCCAGGTGGCGCCGTTTCACCGAGCAAATAATTATAAGGCTTATGAAGATGAAATTACCTCGCATTATTTTGCGATATAAAAACAAAAGGCATGTGCAGTGAACTGACACAGGCTGCTGCCTCTGTTATATCACACAAATTAAAATACAAAAATGGTTACAGTGCGAGTGTGTGTGCGTGTAGGCTGAAAACAGATCACAATTTGTCATAGTCTTAAGATAGTATGACAGCAAAGGTGTTGCAATGACGAGTCATTTGCACATTCACTCTGCTGCTGCTGCTCGTGTTTGTATTGGTTTAAGGTCTGCAGGTCTGCTCTGACCTGCATAAACTCCTTTGTCCCTCAATGCTCAGTGGGACTCACCTGGTAAGCACCAGGCTTGCATTCAAGACAAAGACAGGACAATAGGTAAAATCTGTTTATATAGCAGCAATACCTCCCTCCACTGTTATACCAAAAGTTGGCCTGAGCTGACTTTGTTGAACGATGGTCCAAATTAATACATTTATAGGCAATAGTGAGTAGTGTTAAAGGACAATAGGATCATTTTTGTTATCACCACTTACATATTGAAAATGACTCCATGTAAAGTCAGCTCTTTTCCTATTCTTCTTCAAATGGCCAGCAGGCATTAATAGGACCACAACAAAATATACAAATACTGGACAAGTGGTCTCTATAAAGAGGGCACTTACCACGGTCTTCTGCGCACATCGTACAGGTCAATCTTGTTGGGTGCCCTCCATGGTGTGGCTAGAGAGCGCATGAAAACAAATTATAGGCCATCCAGTGCACTGTAGGATATTTCAGATCAGATTAGATCAAGGTAATCATAACTTCAGTCTGTCTGTCAAGTTACCAGTGGGGCCATCTGATAAGAGATTGGCAATGTTCTCCAGCTGAGGATCCCTAGGGTCAATTTAGACTTTATCTTGCCGTACATTATGAAGCAAGACTGTTGATTTAGCCTACCTGGGTAGTATCGTGTCATGCCTGTTGCGCTGCCAAACACCTGCCAGCGGAGAGAGCTGTCCTCCCTACGGTTTTCAATGAAGACCCTTTCCAGTGCCTGGGTCCAGTTTAATTCATTTAGTATGACGGGGGCTGGGGGGAAAACAGAGAGAGAGAAACGTGTGAAAAAGACTCATTATGGTTAATTGGAGCAGATTTTCAGGCAGATTGCAGCGTCCCAGTGATTGATTTATTTTTTTGTGATTTTTGCTAAACTGGAAAATTTTTTTGGTGCAAAAAGTCTTCTTGCAATAAATGCAATGCACTGCCCCTTTATATGAAGTGAAAACAATGGCGATAAACACACCAGTGTTTTTGCATCACTGTTTGAACAGTCAAAATCAAAGACTCTTTTTGTTATTCATTGATTAAACAGTAGAAATAGTAAGCTGTAACTAGACACCATCTTTTAATGGGGGTCACACAACCCCCCAAAAAAGTCATGGAAGCACAGATTTCTACAGTAAGTGTCTCCAGGACTATGTTTTACCCAGATGACACACACACCAAGACAGACTCACAAGGTGAAACCTACACCAGCATCGTGGCTACTGTGGCTGGCAAACAAAGAACACCTGAATGTGTAACACAACAGCAGTTTTTTTTCTCTTACGATCCCAAAGGTCATCTCTCTTGCTGAACAACCTTGTCCACACCGGCAGAAGTAAGCTTAAAACATAAGAATGTATGCATGCAGGCAGCTTGGCCGGTGGTAGCCGTCTGAGTGTGGAATTAGTCTAATCTGGGCAATCTCTTTGGAG
>VUQJ01011779.1:14516-29547 GCA_015108635.1 Andinoacara biseriatus
GCTCATTAAGTTAAGTTTGTGTGTGTGTGTGTGTGTGTGTGTGTGTGTGTGTGTGTGTGTGTGTGTGTACATTTGCATGTGACTGTGTTCGAGAACGGTGTGCTGAAGCCAGCTCAAACAAACGACCTTCTTTGCCATCTTTAACACTCTCCTCCCATTTGTGTAGCGAGAGGTGGTGGTGGTGGTGGTGGGGGGGGGGGCGGAGCAGTTATTTAAAGCTACTCAGTGGAATGCGTGCACGCTGGGGACTGCACCCACACCAGGCAGGACCCTGTAGCTGTAGCTATTAGCCAGGGTAAACAGAATAACACGGACTCTGCCAGCGCTGCCTGCTGCCGTGGCCTGAGACAGTGCAGCCTACAGACATTACCTGCCACGCACTCCAGTGCTGAGTATCCCACAGGATAGGTATCTGACATAATCTCAGCAGAGCACTGTCAGCACTCTTCTACCTGCCTGCCCTGCAGTCCTTATGGCCGAGGCTTTTAGATAGTCATTAGATGACATCATCTGCATGGGTGCCAGGATTCTGTCAGACTCTCTTGCTCTCATTCCACAAGCATATCTGCCAGAGGGGTGTGATAGGGTAATGCTGGATGTGTGCCCACTAAAAAGCAGTGCAGCGTGGTTGCATATTTCCATGACATGTGAAAACCACATTGTGCAAGGCAGAGTTTGATTTAGATTTGGATAATTGCGGCCCTCCTTACTCAGACTGATCCCCCTAATGACGGTTGCTTCTGTTTCTCAGGAGCCGTTGTCGTTGTCATCATCCCATTTTTGTAATGTTAACAAACTGCTGTTTTAGCCCGTGTGTGAGAGAGGTAATGAAAGCCTTTAGTGACAGTGCCGGACTCTGGCAAAGGGCAGCACCGTTGTTTGGATAGCTGAAAGTGAGGCCGTCCAGAGTTTCTGGGGGTTGATGGAGCACTGGGAGCTCCAAACTCTACAGGGGAGAGGAGGAATGTGTACGCAGGTTTGTGTTTTCATAAGGCGGTTATTATGTCATTTACTCCCAGTGTCTGGCTCAGCTGCAGGAGTCTGACCCACTTCATACGTCGTTCCTTACTTCGTGCGGTATGTGGTCTTGCAGTGCCAGTTGATGGTGGGTGTATTTGGAGATGTGGCTTCCTGCTTTGGAGCTGATGGTAAAGGGAAGCGAGTCATATGATGATTTCTCTTTTTAAACAGTGACTCTGGTGGCAGCTGTTTATGTGAGCCAGTGTTGTTTAGTCACAGTTCTGTCAGGTCAAGGAGAAGAAAAAAAAACTCCAACCTTTCCCTGGTTGGAATGGTTATAGTTGGAAAAATTAAAATGGGGTCAGAAGACTGAAAGGTTGAACCTCATTGCTTTCATATTCCATAGTAGAAAGACACCACAGAGGCAATAAAAACAAAGTTACATTGTTTACGTTTCACTGTGAATGTTAAAGTCGACCCATTATGCCAAATATTTAGACGTCCTTCTGTAATCTTTGTTGCTGCTGTCAAATCTTGTACTCTCAATGGGCTTAAACTTGGAAGGATGGATTTAAGAAATTGCTGCTTTCAATCAAGTCTGACAAATTATGTTTTTTAGTAGGTTTACAGTTAGTTCATTTAGGACCTAACTGAGTGGAAGTGCCCTCAAGTACCTGTGTGGAGACCAAACAACTGCAGCTGAAGCCAAGCCAACCGAGCCAAGCCAATTAAAAGAAATCTGACCTTAAAGTGTTCTTTAAGGCTAAAATGGCTTATTTTAGACCGTGGATGAACTAAGGGGCTGCATCAAGGCTCAGTATGAGAAAAATAAAGAACTGTGAATCGGGCAAAGCTAATGCAGTAGAGTCCAAACCTATGAATGTGGTGCTATAAATGAGCAGTCAACTCTAATAAACCAAGTGAAATCTTAATGGACATTATTATGTGTTTGAGACAACACATAATAAGTCATGAAATATGTTTGAGTGCCTCACAGTTACTCAGTAATAATTTAAAAACTCTACCAATGGAAAAACAACTCTCGGTGCAATCGCCGTCTGTATTCCTGCATCTCTGCTGGCCGACAAGATTAGGGCAACGATGGCATGTTGACCAAAAACCAATCCAGGGCCTGAATCACAGTGAAAGTGACTCAGCAGGAGTCATCACCGAGTTGGGTGTCTGAATCTTGCAGACGGGGTAGTTGGTAGTTCAGCCAGAGGACTGTAGTGAGAGACGGACAGATCGGGTCATTGGATCATCTGTATGGTTTAAGATTATGTCTGCAGTAGCTTTCAGTTCAGTGAGTTGCAGTCTGTAGGACTGTAATTTGTTGTTTTTGTGCTAGGAGGGTGCGGCTGTGGCTAAAGGACGCCATGGAGGGAGGGGGCTGATGATGCGTCATCTCCAGACAGACAGAAGTGAGTGGGTGGGTTTTTCACAGGGTACTCAAAGGACAACTAACTTTCTTTCTTTCTTTCTTTCTTTCTTTCTTTCTTTCTTTCTTTCTTTCTAATATCATTAAACATTTCAAATCTTTCCATCTGACCGAGTCTTTGTGGGGTTTTTTGGACTTACATGGTTTCTTTTATGTACATCTTGCTCATTACACTGGCCTTTCTTACGTAGCAGCTGAGGAATGTAAATCTGTTTTTTTTTTTTCTTAAAGAAATAAGTGTCTGGGAATCACAATAATCCACTGAAGCAACATATTGTTCTTTAGTCTGTGGATTTTACGTCTCTCTCGTGCTTTAGTCGCTCACCTTAACATATACTTGATATTTATTTGTAATAAATAGACTGTGTGTTCCTTCTCATTTGTATGCCACTTGACATACTTCTGTGTGCTGTTCATGTCTTTCTTCTGAAGTCAGTTGTGGGTGGGAAAATTATAAGCTTCCTGACTCTTGGAACGAACAGGGAACCTGGCATTCAAAATGAAATTAGGTTTTAAAGGCATGACAGCAAAGCGTAAGGTCAACTTCAAATGCTTTTTTTTAGCTCAACTGGAACCATATTTTGGAAAGACTGATCTAAAATGTTAAATAGCGCAATGTTTCTGCATTCAAATTAGCTGAAGTTACAAAAGTTATTTATTAAAAACTTTATGAGGATCTGGCTGGCACAGACGCAGAATGAGTAATCTTTAAATCCTGGACTGTTCTCAACTTCTTCGGTTGTCTTTAAACATGCGGAAAATATTGTTCATGATCAAATAGCTGCTTCAGATGCACATGTTCCACATCCCAGCACTCAGACAGCCAGTCCTGTTCATGCCGCACATTCATTCAGACCACCAAATAACTCTTAAAGTAGGCACGTTTGATTTTTAATAACACACCACCTCTAGTCTCAGGAATGTGTTAGATCTGTGAAGACAGAGGTGTGGTAGAAAACAGAGGGCGGCTGCCTGTGAGACGCTAAGCTAACTGACAGACAGAGTCAGTGAGCAATTTTGGATTATAAATTCTGCTAATGAACTCCAAGGTGATGATTTAGAGGGAAAGTCTGCTGGAGAGTAAAACCCTTTGTTATGATCTCAGCTTTTAAGCTCTGTGCCCTTTTCAGTTTGTAATGTGGTGCAGTCGCTCCACCGCAGCAGCCATTCTGAGGACGTGATACACCCTTGGCTTAATAGCACTCTCTCGCACACAAACAAACACACCCACTTACAAACAAAATCTGCAGAAAACATTAGCCTGTGCACGACTCGAACTTAAATGAAGGGGGCAGATGTGAAGGAGTGGTTTCACTTTATGTTATTATAGCAAGGATTCTTCGGCGCTCAGGGTGCTCTGAAAGCAAACAGACACGGGAGAACTCATTTAAACAGAATCCAACAATCAGGCATGACTTGCGGTTTGTAATACCACCTGCTGTTGGAGCTTTGACTTGATGTGTAACTCTGGTGAGCCTGGAAACCTTCCTCAGCCCTGAATCTGAGCAGAAAGTTTAGCTCTGGACGCTTCAGATTTCATCCAGCTGCTTCTCGCCACTGGAAGCCAGGCATGCGCATGCATCACACTGACTTCAGTGTTTTACAGATGATGTTGTATGGTTAAGGCCATGAGCTCTTCAGAACCTTCTCCATAGTTTTTTCTTCCCCTCAGTCTGGTACAGGTTGAACACAGATTCAGTCATCCAAGGAATGCTGTTGCAGAGCTGGTTGGGCTTTGGGTTTTTTTTCTTTTCTTTTTTTAGGCTTATCTGACCTTTTTATTCATGAGGCTGATGAATGCACCTCATGGTGAAAATTTGATTTACTCTTGTATAGCCTTCTTGTTATAATAGATTTGATATATGTCTAAATGATGCGTTGATAAAGCCTACTGGAGTGTGCATTTGCCCCTAGTTGGTTGTTATGAAGGTTTTTCTGTTTACCATGGAAAGGATCCTGTGATCATCTACCAGACTTTAAAAAAATACTTCAGTCGATTAAAGACGAAAGAATTTGGTTCAAGTTGTGAAACAGTCACGTCTTTGTTGCTTCATTTAAAATCTCCTGTGTCTTGGTCCAGACATTTCCAGACCTAGCGGTATATACATTTTTTCTTGATAATGGATAAGTAAAAAAGATGTCCCTAACCAAAGCACTTGTCCTGCCTTGTCACCCAGCAGCCACCGTGGCAGTATCTCTGGGCAGATGGGCCAATTTCCCCACAAAACTGTACTATGTCATACCAAAACCACATAGAAATGTTATTTATGTATGCCGTGAATAACTCTTTTTCCCTCTGCTTTTCTGTTTTAATCAGCACATAAAATAGATAAAACAGTGTCTTTCATGACTCAGTGTAAAAATAGGCCGCTCACTGGAACAATAGCTGTGATATATAATCATGCAGCAAGCAGCAGATGCGTGGTATCCACAGAATATAGTTTCTGTAATTAGCATTGTTGCATGTTGCATCAGAAGGTTTCATTCACAGGACTCCATGCCCTGTCTCCACCCAAGAAATCTGACCTCTACATCAAGTCTCATTCAGACAAATTCCCAGCTTAAGTCCAGACTGCCTACAGTTGGTCGTTTCCACAGGCTCTGTGCGTTTACATTGTGTAATAAGATTTGAAAAATGTTCTTTGGCTCCCTTTCTGTGTCTGCAAACTCAATTTTCAAGGCCCTCATTTTCCCAGTTTCCTCTCATTTGAAATCCAGTTCTGAGGCGAAATCTGAACCTTGGAAACTGGGACTCTTATGTCAGAGTTAAGTAGTCTTCAGTCTGTGCCTGAGCCTGAGCCGTTCCACCTGATGCTGCATGTTGCTGCCTGCACCCAGCCCTAGTGGTTAAAGCCCACTGTCACACAGTGTTATAGGTAGACTGCTTCTGGAGAATCCATGGTGCTTCCAGTTGAAAATATTTTTGCCACTTGTTGTTGGGTGTTTCATTGAGGTTTTTTTCATTTTTCTGCCAGACTTTCACTCTATGAGGATGTCCCTGCTGCGCTTAAAGTGATCTAGTCCCCTAATTACGCCACAGCCCAGACTCCCTGGCAGTCCACAACTAACTACTTCCATGTGTGTGAACCTGGCTCAGCAGCAGCAAGAGGCCTCCTCTCCTCTCCTCTCCTCTCCTCTCCTCTCCTCTCCTCTCCTCTCCTCTCTTCTCTTCTCTTCTCTTCTCTTCTCCTCTCCTCTCCTCTCTTCTTCTCTTCTTTTCTCTTCGCCAGTAATTTCTGCATGCAGTCACATCTTAAGCCATCTCTGCAGGGTCAGTACACTGACGTCATGCCCCTCTCTGTGAGAATGTGTGCTGTTAGAACTTCATTTCAGGCTTTGCATTGGTATTTGAAGTGAATCGCTCAAATTGTAACACTGAAAGACCTGTGAGTCAAAAAAGCAAAGTAATACATGCAATATATGTGTAGTAGGTTCTGGAAAACTTTGCAATTACTTCTAATGTCATCTGTGCTCCAGGGAGTTCTTTTGATACTTAACCCTAACCCGATTGTTGGCAAACTAAGTCTTAGACAAACCTGAGGCTTAGCATTCCCTCGCCAGCCCAGGCAAGGGATGTACCTGAGATGTTTGGTAGTATCTAAGGTATTAGAGGACATATTTTCACATACCAAAAAAAACAAACTTTCTTTAACTACTTCTGTATACTTTTTGTTAAATAAATTGAAAGATTAAATATATGTGGGAATTTGAGAAAGGCAGTAAATCACTGAGTGATTGGCTGTTGAAATTATATCTGACATCAGACGTCATAGCACTGACTTTCTGGCTCTGAGTCATGCCTCATCCCGTTCCTTTACTGTACCTGGCATGCAAAGGCAGCACATTGTGTACCTACCTGTCACTGCAGGTGATATTAAGGTCAACGTGCTGCTTTTGAGCTGTATACTTTGTTGATCTAATCTTGACATTGTGGTTACATGGGCCGATGGCAGCATCGCTGGAATTTTCCTGATGGGTGGCATGTCAGATATACATAAAGTAGTGTTGAAACACATACTTGCAAGTTCAGCACCTTGATGACTTCACAACCACAGCTGCTTATTCTGAATGTTGCCATAATCCTCAGAATTTAAGACATTCAGTCATTAAATAGAGTGACATGGCAGTGTGGTGATGTATGCCCATTTATATACACATGGCCACGCGTACATGGATACACTTTATATCTGAAGGTCAGTGAAAAAGGTGAAAGTGCCTCTGTAGTTTCAGGAAGCATTAGTATGCTACCAAAAAGCCTGTTGCTGAGTTGAAGCATAAGAGCGCTTCAAGTAAATGAGGTCTGTTGCATTTAACTTTCTCACACCAACTCTTTTGCCTCACGATGATCAGGGTGCGTGGGTGTAAGACAGGCAGCACAGGACCAGTTTGAAGTTTGATTTATTATCCTATCAGCGATGATTGTTATTACTGGGTGGTGGGAATGAATAGCCAGCGCTCCGGCCTGCTAGAGAGCTGGATCACTTATCACTGGGCTTTTCTCCAGCCATGCTGTAATGTTTTGGCAACCTGATACTGTTACCACAATGCTCACACAATGTTATTCTGTCACTTTGTTGTTTGCTCAGTCATGATCAAGGGGGCTTTCATACAACGGAAACCATGTTCTTAGACAGTATACCTCCTATTATCTGCATAGGAACACACTGTAGCTGCATCTTATCCTGAAAGGAAGCCACTTGCTGAGCAGTCGCATTCAGACACCCACACACAAACACACTTTAAAATGCTTCAACAGATTTCTGTGTCTGTTGGTGGTCTACGCTTTAATCGCAAATAGATTCTTGGCTCATAAATATTTACAGACATAAATGATGCTTCACGTGTTGTGCAAGGATATACTGCTTCATTCTGTCATAACCACAGCAGAGGTTGCTCAGTTTGATGTTTTAGTCTTTAGCTTGCAGATTTTTTTTAATAGTTCATAGTAACAGGAAGGTGTTTTACTGAAACACAGCAAGTGAAAGCTCTTTCTTTAGCCCCCTTCCTCTGCACCTACCACACTTTCATCACACAGTAATGTTAATGTTAGTAAAGTTAATAGGCATTTTAAACTGCCTCTAACTCGCTCTCTCTCACTGCTTTCCACTTGCTCCCACTTGCGCTGTGTGTTTTGTTTGAGCTCAGCTCAATTGCTGGTACAAGCTGAAGTATTTACAACATAAATATTGGCAGTGAAAGTCTACACTGATGTTCGACTGCTGTGATGGAAAAGGTGACCGAATCATCCTTCAGCACGCTCCCTTTTTCTTCTACTGCTCATTGTTCTCTTCTATTTTTGCATTTCTTAACATTTTTTTGAACTCATTGCTGACCTACCTACCTTCTGTTTTACAGAAAATTACAATGGCTGACCGATTTGACTGTGACCACTGCAAAGAATCCCTATATGGCCGCAAGTACATCCAGTCTGACGACAGTCCCTACTGCATCCCTTGCTACGACAGCTTGTTCTCAAACACATGTGACGAGTGCAAAGAACTGATTGGCCACGACGCAAGGGTAAGGCATCCCTTTTAACATGACTCGACATGTAATCAGCTATGTGCTGCACAACAAGAGGAACAAGTCGAATACAGTAGAATTACAATTGAAAAGGGTTCTTTCATTTTCATAAAAGGATAAAATGTGATTTTACATAAAGAATTTCCTTTTGGAATAAATTCCACATATGATGCATCTATTTCCACAGTGTGGACTTTGTATTAACTGTTTAAACAGAGATAAAACCACACCAAAGAACTAATCCAGTTAGCTTTAAGCCATTTTTCCAATGTTTTGACATGGCTTTGAATGACTAAAACAGAAGTTATGTCATGTTAATGATGCAAAATTCATAGGAAATGAGGCGTATTCTATATATTTTGTGTGGCAAGACACTGTAAAGGCTAATTTAGCGTGCAATTATGCAGGCAATTCCCACAAAGTCCACATAAGCCAGCTAACTAATTTTGCCTAAGATAGTAAAAAATGCAACATGAGGGAACGTCTGTCTCTTTCCCACAATCAAGTTAAAATTTAATCCTCCCTTAATGGAAAACACTAACATGAAGTGGATCATTTAAAACCAATATATTTCATAATGGAGTATTCTGAGTGGGGATATGTCACAGCTCTTGATAGTTTCCTTAGCTAAAAATTCCAATCAGTTATCAACACCCTTGAACGCGGTGAATGATAGATAAAGCCAGCATTTTCCTGGCTTAATGCCTTGTATATAATCAATTCACTACACATGCCTGACCTTTAAAATCAGATGCACACACATAAGTGCACACATGTGCAACCTCCTTGTTACTGCATATACAGACATTTGGCCCAGCTCGGGCCAACACTCCTCTCTGCTCATGCTGTATTATCCCCTTAGTTGCCACCTTTATATGATTGCAATTCTGAAACATATGAAGAGAAATATTATGGAGGAAATGCATCATAATTCATTTCAATTTAATTCTTGGACAGATTTGTAAGTGTATGAAATGACTTTCAGTGTCCTCGTTGTCTTCTTTTGTTCTGCTGCCAGGAACTCTTCTACGAAGACCGGCATTATCATGAGCACTGCTTCCGCTGCTTCCGCTGCGATCGTTCTCTGGCAGATGAACCCTTCACTAGCCAGGATGATGCACTGCTCTGCAATGACTGCTACTGTAATGAATTCTCCTCCAAGTGTGTAGCCTGTGACAAGATTGTCATGCCAGGTAAATGTGGGTGCTGCAATGTTTCTGTGCAGAGGGACTTTAAAGATAAGATGCGCATGTTAACTAGGTTTGTGGTCTAAATTTGGTTTGTAGCAAATTACAGTTCCTCTTTTTCTTTTTTGTGCGTGTATGTTTATGGAACATTCTTCTGGGGGCAAAAGTAAAGTTCTGGCACATTTTAAACCATGAGCTGGCAGGAAAGAGTTGATTGAAATTCAATGAAATAAAAAAAAAACACAGTGTCATATATTATGGCACTGACTTATACAATTTCAAAGTTGAAATCTAACTTTAAGAAGACTATAACGTGGTAAATTCCAGAAAGCAGGGTTAAATGAAAAGTTTAAAGTAAAAAATAAAGCAGATACAAAAAGGGGGGAAAGCGAGAACCTTGAAAAAGGATGGGCATGAGAAAGCGGCAAAGACAAGGGTCCACAACTGTGCACCAGCCAGGGGTGAAAGTGAGAGAGTAATTGAAAGTCTGCTTGACTTCACATCTTTAAGCTAGCTCCTCATGGCTGGCAGTAAACTGATCGTAAAAAGAGATAGTCAAATCTGTAAATTCCCGCACCCCTCCAGCAGCTTACTCAGCCCTCATAAAGCTGCAAGTGATTCAAGAAAGACTACGGCTTTCCCCCATTATTCTTCTTTCCTATTCAGTATAATGTGAGACAGGTTTACAGGGACATTTCCTTGGTTGCAAATAGCTGCACTTCTGTGTTTCCAGTTACTGTCCTTTGTCATCAAATAACATAAACACCCTCCAAAACTTGTCATTATGTAATAGCTGAATGATAGTCTTAGAGATTTGTGTTGGTGACTTGAGGAGAAAAGCAGTTTACACTAAAGCCGTATAAACTGATTCCACAGAAGCCGCTTTGGTTGGCAAGATTGTTCTGATAAAAGCACTGAAATGCTTTCATTGCCAGAGATCATCAACCAGATATTGTACATTCGCAGACAATGGTCCTCTTCATCACTGAAAATTATTTGGCACCATCAGCGTTTCTATTGTTGTGTGAACTGTAACTACAACATCTTACATAAGTTTTGTTATAAAACAATTGATTTGTCAAAAGGAAGAATCCTACATGGAACAATCAAAAATGTTCTGCTACTGCACCTAGAAAAGCCAAAAAATATAAGTGATTTAAATTTGGCCTAAGCCAACTGATATAATTTTAATGTCAAGGATCTTGGGTCTCCGGCTATGAACCCAGAGACCAAAGAGTATTTCCAGTAGAAGAGCCTGGAGTTTCCAAGTCTTAAGAGCAGTGCATCAGGTCAGGCACACAGTGAATGTTTCCCATAGGATCAGACTGTGAGTGCCAAGTTCTACTGTCCTAAAACAGCATTCATGGTACCATGTTTGTGTCTGTTTGCGTAGGTATTTTGCTATGCAGAGTGAAGGATTGTGGGTATACAGTCAACAGAGATGCACTTGTTTTCAGTTCTCAAAAAAAACAACAGTGCATAGTTCAAGAGCGATGATGCTATTGTGTAGATTGAATGCTGATTGGTTGAAAAGTGGGACTAAACAGGAAAGGGAGTATTCACCACGGAGGGGAGACAGATGGATGAAAAAAGAAAAAAAACATATCAAAGATCAAAAAACTGCATTAAAAAAAAAACAGACAGTGGCTGCAGTTTTGTTTTGCTTGCTTGATTTCACCTTAACACTTCGCATGTTATAACTTTGGTCTTCACCACAGCTGGCTAAAGGACCAACAACATTACAAGCCAGAGCAGACTGGTTATTGCACATATTTATCCACAGTTGCAACATGTAGGCAACAGTCTGCAAAGCTGTGCGAAGGCTCTGCATAGGACCAACGCATAGGCGTGTCGGTCCTTTGACGCATGAACAAGGACGTTATGTGCAGCTGCCACAATTTTCACTCACCTCTCGCCCTACTCACCAGGTTTAGCTCCTTGCAACCTGAAGTTGAAGGGATGCTGTTTTGACAGCCTGGAGGAAATCCAGTGTGCATCACAAATGTACGCCGGCAACTAGTCAAAACAGAAGTTCAAAGTTCAAAGTTCAAACCTAGCTGGGAAACTGGGGGAAGTGTATAGCTGTTCAAGGAGATGACCTTGAATCAAATGTCAACCAAATTTAAATTCATTTATATGTGTGGTAGTGGAAATTTTTTTGATTGCATCTTGTATGTTTGGGAGATCCATTTATGAACGAGTAGTGTAAATGTGCACTGTAGCAGCAGAGTGTAGAGTAGTTTGTGGTGCAAGAGCAAGAGGGCCCTTAGAGTCAAGAGACCATTTAAAGCGCACTGATTTTAGACTATGTGCAGAAAGCACATGTTTACATTTTTTAAGCTTACTGCATTCTTTTGAAATGTCTCCCCTTCCAAAAAAAAAAAAAAGAGAGAGCGAAAATAGCACTGAGTTATATTTCAACATGTCCAATTTTATTATATCTGTCAAATGCGCATGCCTAACAGTTAATATTATCCTTCTCAAACCACAGTAATTCAGACCAGTTTATAATCTGGAAAGGTTTGTAGGAGATTTTGGTGTCTTTGATTGGAGATCATCACAGCATATTAGCCCAAGGCAGTGAAACGTTAGCAATCTGCAGACAGCAGTAATGCAAGATGTCAGCCCAACACAAACCACTACGTCATTGTAGAATAAACCAACCAGTATAATAAAAAACTCAACAGCCGTGGGATATAAGATGAATTGGTTGAGGACACTGAGGGGAAAATGGCATAATCCCTTTTCTTTTAAGGCCTGCCACCGGTTTTCAGCTGTAGGAAAGAAGTATGGGGCCTGTGTTATTATGATGTAAAATAAATCTTATTGAAAGCAAATCAATTTATATGTCTTCATGCAATTCCTAGGTTTTATTTCCTATTTTAACAAAACCACAAAAAATACCAAAATGATCTTAACCTATAAAGACGTGTAAATGATGCTAGCTTAGCGCTTTTATAATCATTCTTTCCATCATTCTTTTTTCTGTCTGTGACTCTTGCTGTGTTTCCATTCTTCTGTTACTGTAGGCACAAGAAAACTAGAGTATGCTGGTTCTACTTGGCATGAGGGCTGTTTCATCTGTCACAGCTGCGCACAGCCAATTGGCTCAAAGTCCTTCATTCCTGACAAGGATGAGCACTACTGCGTGCCCTGCTACGAGGACAAGTTCGCGCCACGCTGCACACGCTGTAAAAAGGTCAGCAAAGCTGCCGCATTGTTAGCTATATGTTATTAAGGCTTACTGTTTTCATAGTTTGAGAAACTGGTAAAACTGCCACACTTAAAACACACGGTAGACATGAGTTGGATTAAATCTCCACAGCAGTGTGCCAGATTTCCACATGACCTTTGATCTTTTTTTTTTTTTTTAAGACCCTGACTAAAGGTGGAGTGACCTATCGTGATGAGCCGTGGCATAAGGAGTGTTTTGTGTGCACCAACTGTAAGATGCAGCTGGCAGGTCAACACTTCACCTCCCGGGACGACAGCCCTTACTGCCTCAAGTGCTTTGGCAGCCTGTACGCCAAGAAGTGTGAGGCCTGCAGCAAACCCATCACAGGCAAGATTGCATCACTGTGTATACAACACTATCATGGCTTGTGAAGCCATGCTACCTTTAGTGCTACCTTTATACTTTTATACATTTAATTTCAGTATGGCATTGAAGAAATTTATCACTGGGCTCAAATATCACCTCTTATAAAACAGATTGACTTTGCCTAATGTAGTAAACCACTGAGGTGTGTTTGTTCATCTCACTGATTTTTCCGTGTTCCCTCTTAAATGTCTTGAGTATATATGTGTATGTGTTGTTTGCGCACATGATTATCAACTTTCAGTTTGTTTATCATTGTTTTTCTGTACCAGGCTTCGGAGGAGGAAAGTACATCTCATTTGAAGATCGGCAGTGGCATCAGCCGTGTTTCACCTGCTCGCAGTGCTCTGTTTCGCTTGTTGGTGCTGGCTTTTTCCCTGATGGTGACAGAATCTTATGCCGTGACTGCCACAGCAGCCTATAGAGCAATCATTTCCCATAATCCCACCTTTCCCTCAACTCACTCTTTATTATAGCTTTTCAAGAACCACAAGTCATTACCAAGAGAGGTAACACAGGCTAACACATACTGCCTCAGGTCATTTTTTGTAAGACGTCAGTTACTCGACGTCTCGTCTGTATCGGATTTGAATCCAGATGCTGGTGTTTAAAATCTTGTTTTGAAGCTGAATTGTTTGCATGAACCACCACAAAGATTTCCTAACCAAAAAGGTAATGATTTTGTTCATGAGTGCCTTATTATTATGCAAACTGCTTGTCACTTTGCAAAACATTTCTTTTTTTTTTTTTTTACGAGTAAAATGTCACTTCAGGTAGAAATTGTGCTCTGAAGAGAAGACACCGAACACTGATACAGTCTAGTGTATAAATCTTGCAGTCTGCATTTTAAAGGTGTAATGGAGTTACTGTTTTAATGCTCTTACAACTGCAGTTTTATGCATTTTGAATGTTTCTTTTCCTCATGTGTCAGTTAACTTTCTCTTTTTTATGTCTTTTTTTGTTTATCTTAAAACAATTTACTGTATATAATGATTTAGAAGGAGGTTAGACATTTTTTCGTAAAAGAAAAGTTTAAAGAATTAGACAATTTTTTCATAAATGAAAAGTAACAACGAGAAGAATAACATGAAAAGATGAACAACTGTTTAGTATTGTAGGCATATTTTGTTAGTCACTGCAAATTGTTTGCACTTTGGGTATGTATGTGCACATAAAAACACTCACCGTGCTTGCGTGTAACTTTTACTGTTACAAAGACGAGGCACAAAAAATACAGAGCTTTTTTTTTGTCGTGTATCTGCTTATGTTGAGCTTTGCAATGACACTTTTTACGTAACATTTCATCTTATTTCCTTTTTTTAGTTGTTGTAATGAATCTTTTTTATAATCATTGTGCAAAGAGCCAGCATTTATAACCCAACAGAAGCTGAAACAGCACCATTACCGTTGTGTATGGCAGGAATATGAACCGTCTTTCATGATTGGCCACAATAATTATTTTGTTTCTGTTGATGCAGTTGTTGTTTTTTTTCATTCTAAGTTTGTATGATATACTGTATGTGAAAAAATATATTAAAAAAAATCTTAATAATGTCATTATTTCAGCTTTGATGCTGGTGAGTCAGAGTTGCCAAATATACATTTTAAGATGGAGAATAGGCCTGTATGAACCTAACTGTAACACAGATGAGAATGGTTGAATGGTTAGTTTTATTTTTGAAGCCTTACTAAATAAATTCACACTGACTTTGATGTTGTTGAGCAGTTTTTATATTCTCTGTGTTTATATTCTGTGCATCTTTGCAGTCATTATGCATGAAGAGCTCATAGAATTCTGTGGACTTTACTGTGTGAGCCAGAGAGGACCGGATTTGGTGTGCTTGAAACGTTTTTCTAGGAAAAATCTTTCTGTGTACGTGCGTGTGTGAAGTCGGGGGGAAAAGGGTGGGCAGGCATCAAGGTGTGAGTGCGAGAAAATGTTAGGGAGACAAACCATGCATGGGTAATAAAAAATTGTATATAAAATGTGAAAAGTGTATGTCTTTAATTTTCAGATATTTTTAAGCTATTTGTGTGTGTGTGTGCACGTGTGTGTGTGTGCACATGTGCACGATTGCACAAGTGCAAATTTGTGTATGTCCCTGAATGGGTATACATGCACCAGTGTTTATGCTGAGTCGACTGTTTCATTGCCTTGATGAAGCACAAATACACAGACCTCCAGATACACTCTCCTGTCTGCATTGGCGAAATGTCCTCCTCCCTACCTCTGTTCCAGATTTTTTCACCAAAAAAGGAAATGGAAAACTCGTAGCTGCATGGGGGGAGGGCGGGTGGACTAGTGGTGGAAGTGGGAGAGTGTGG
>VUQJ01011779.1:38048-48594 GCA_015108635.1 Andinoacara biseriatus
AGTTCAGGTTAAAATTCTCAATAATAAACACGAGTATACTGATGGAATAAAAGAGAACAGCAAATTCTTAGACCAAGGCTATCTTGTAATATTCATGTGATTTAGGAGGATTATCCAAACCAACTGTAAGTGTTTGAGTTGTGTCTGTGTAAGATTTCAAGAGGCCAGTTTGTCAATGTGATAGATAATGTGGAAAAAATAGTTCTGACTGGCTTAAAACATTTCTGAATTCATGATATTTGACATCTTCATAACCTACAAATGCCTTGGCACGGCCCTTGCAAAACTGGAATAAAAATCCCAAAGGAGTTCTACAGGAACGTGAAATGAAAAGTCACACATCTGTGACAAAAGTTGAGCAGAGACACCAGAAATAGGCAGCTATGACTCTTGTACAAAGAAAAAATATGGAGCAACTTCAAAAAACAAGTTAGAAAGTATTTTCACATTAAAATAAAAACAAATAACAGAGCATAATTGACTATGGGTATTCTTCTTAAATATTGCATACCTTCAATATATGAGCTGTAAGAGTTAAAACTAGTATGGTTCAAATTATCTTTTCTTTTTATAGGTTTTTCTTTTTGCTTTGCTTTTCTAACTTCCAGAAAAAAATATAATTTTTTTTTTAGAAAAGTTATTTCTGGAATATCACACTGAATACTAAGATTATGACAGAGATTGCAATAAATGTTTGCTTGTTTTACTTTTTGCCTATTTTGTATGTGCTTATGTCTCCCTCTTGTGGCCATTTCTGTTATTGCAATCTTGAACCAATAGGGTTTAAATTGTGACATAACAGAATAAATAAATAAAATTTCAGGCATGAAATGTTATTTTTCTCCCATTAAAAATAGTAGTGTGCAAAATTCTTGAGCCACCAAGGATGCAGACAGAACTAAACCTAAAGATGTTTTGTTTGTTTGTTGTTTTGTTTGTTTGTTTTTTGGGGGGAGGGGGCTGATACCAGAACTAAATACAAACAATGGCGCAAGGAGATGCACAGCGTGGCAAAACACTGACAACAACACAACAAAGAACTGACAGACTAAGGGCTTAAATACAGACACAGAATAACAAGAGGATTGGGAACAGGTGGAGACACAGCTGGGAATAATTAAATAGGACACGACCGAAGACCAGGTATGACACAGAGGGACAAAACAAACACTAGAACACAGAGATGCTGGGAAGACAAGTAAAAAGGCAAAACAGGAAACTAATATAAAAGACTATAACTTATAAA
Organism: Andinoacara biseriatus; assembly: GCA_015108635.1. NCBI lineage: Eukaryota > Metazoa > Chordata > Actinopteri > Cichliformes > Cichlidae > Andinoacara > Andinoacara biseriatus. Next base: position 39,295 of record VUQJ01011779.1, read on the forward strand.
AACAATACCGAACACTAAACTAACAACTTGAGCTTGAGGTTAGGTAAAGTTCCACAGCTGTGGAAAACATCTTGTGTTGTATCTGTGCCTAAGACTCAACATCCAAAGGACCTAAACGGCTACAGACCAGTGACTTCACACCTGATGAAGACACCAGAGAGGTTGGTTCTTAAACACCTTCACCCTCTGGTGAATTCATCAATGGACCCACTTCAGTTTGCTTATCAGCCTGGAGTTGGGTTGGACAATACTGTTATCCATCTGCTGGACAGAGCTCACCTGGAGGAGCTGAGAAGCACTATAAGAATCACTTTTTTGATTTCCCCAGTGCTTTTAATACCATTCGGCCGAGTCTTCTGAGAGACAAACTGGAATATGCTGGAGTTGGTTCTCACCTGGCAAATTGGATACTGGACTACCTTACCAATCGGCCACTCAGGACTGTGTGTCTGATACGGTGGTCAGCAGCACAGGAGCCCCTCAAGGAACAGTCCTGGCTCCATTCCTTTTTACCCAGTTCACTGCTGACTTCAGGTACAGCTCAGAGTCGCGTCGTCTCCAGAAATTCTCTAGAAGATCTCCAGAAGATGACTCTGCGATTGTTGACCTCATCACAAATGATGAAAACAACAAGTACAGAGGTCTGATCTCGGACTTTGTGGACTGGTGTCTGAACAATCACCTCCAGATTAACGCGGGGAAAACCAAAGAGCTGATGGTGGACTTCCACAGGTGCAGACATCCTCCTCCGTCAGTGAGCATCCAGGGGACACTTACTGAGAGTGTGTACTCGTTCAAATACCTGGGTGTTCACATGAATAACAAACTGGACTACCACAATAGTGTGGCACTGTACAAGAAAGGACAGAGTAGACTTCACCTACTCAGGAAACTAAGGTCATTCTGAGTCCAGGGAGAACTCATAAGGACTTTTTATGTCTCAGTGCTGGCATCAACCATTTTCTATGGAGTGGTCTGCTGGGGTACCAGCATCTCGACAGCAGACAGGAAGAGAATTAAAAAAATCATAAAGAGGCCTGGCTCTGTCTTGGGCTGTGACTTAGACCCAGTGCAGGTGGTGGGAGAAAGGAGGATGTAGCTCAAACTGGCATCCATACTGAGGAACGACTCCCATCCCAGACATGGGACTGTGGCAGCACTGGGCAGCTCCTTCAGTGAGCGACTGCTGCACCCAAAGTGTGTAACAGAACGCAATCGTAGGTCCTTCCTTCCTGCTGTCAGACTCTACAACCTTTACTAATGTATATAAATGTGGATTTTTCTTTTACTATTGTATATAAATGTGGATTTTTCTTTTACTATTGTATATAAATGTGGATTTTTTTTTACTAATTATATAAATGTGTATATTGTGTAGAGTTTGTAGTCTTTTATTTGTGTTTTTCTACTCTCACTTTGCTGTTGCAACACTGTAAATTTCTCACACTGTGGGACAAATAAAGGATTATCTTATCTTAACTAAGAATCTAAACAATAAGTAAACTTAGAAACACAACAAAAGAGAACCATAAGGGCAAGGACACAAATTGCTGGTCTTATGACATAAAGGGCACCACAAAGCTCTGATTTGGATGTCAGCTCCCTTTTATTCCAGTCTCTATCCAGATGATCCCACGTCGCTTCAATAATGTTGGCTTCCGGGCTCTGGGGAGACCAATCCGTGACTGCCAGTGTTCCACTGTGCTTTCCAAGGTACGCTTTTCCTGCATTGGCAGTGTATTTGGGATCACTGTCATGCTAAAAATGGAGGCGCCACCAATCAGCTGGTTTTCTGATGGTATTTCATGGTAGATCAAAATCTGACTGCCTGAAATGCAGTCTCACTGTTGTACCTCTCTTCTGACCTCCTCTGTACATATGAAACAGAAATTTCAAATATTGATTAATCTCTCCATAAGACCTTTTGCCACTGATTTACAGACCAATTCTTGTTTAATTTGGCATTCCTCAGCATTTTCCCCCGCTGTTCCACTTCTTTAAGAATGACTTCTTCACAGCCACCTTTTCACTGAGACCATTCCTGATGAGACTTTAGCAAATAATGATGCACCCGGCCTCTCAGCTGAGGGGCCAGGTGCTTCTCTAAGTACCTAAAAAAAAAATTTTTTTTCCTGTTTCTTAAAGACATGGATTTCAGATACTTTTTATCTGCTCTAGATACTTTTTAGTCCTGTCACTTCTTCTTTTGTCTTTCACTTGTACAAAAAGCTCTTTGGGAATCACCTTGTTGATACAAAAATACTATTTTATACCTGTAAAACTGTATTAACTTCAATCCATTTCAACTCCAACTCCATTTCATTTAAGAAATGGGAACAAATTATGTGTTTTTGCCTAAAGATAGATAGATCCATCCATCCATGTTCCTAAATTTATCCAATTCATAGGGTGAGAGGCAGGGTAACATGCAGTACTATTTTTTTCCAAAAGAGGGCAGTACATTATCATGTCGACATTATCATCTCCTAACTTTTCCTCTCCTCTGTCAGGAATTTGTGAAGACCTTCTTCAGCCAGTCTCTTTGAGTTAAATCAAGCTATAATTTAAAGTTTCTTAAAGATCTCTTGACAGCTGACATATCAGTTGAATCATTTTCTTTGCTTCTTTCTCTAGTGAGTGTTGAGCAAAGTCTACCAGAGATGAGAAATCCACTGATTCCCTAAAAGATGCTTAATGTTTGGGTCTGGCACTGAACACTGAACTTAAGTTTCCATATTAAAGGAAAGGCTCTTCCTCAGTAAGTCATTTAGATGCCTCAGTTCTGCACATTTGTCTTTAACTGTTATGAGATGCAGAGTTGTGATTTGTCTTTCTCACAAAAGCACGCTGGCTTGCTCTAAAACACAAAATAGTTCTTTTATTTTGATTTACAAGCCCTGCTTTTATGGATATCTGCTGTTGTTCATACATGCCAAACTGTCAGCGCTGATGTACAATTCTCTAGAATGTTTTTGAATTGAAGAGGACGTTTTCTTTTTGTGAATTTCCAGAGTCAACCTCTCAGATCTTGAGCCACAGAGAGAGGATGTTCGGCTTTCAAAACAGAAATTATCAAAGTTCAGTCAGATTGCTAGTGGGACATCTGCAAAGGCTAATCTTTAAAGACCTGGAAGTTGCTATACTGGGAGCGGAAAGTCGAGACTGCATTCTGTCACCGGCGTGCTCAGTTGGTGATTTTAGTGGTCTCATAAAACCCAGACATCTCATACACCAGGGTGATAACGCAGAGATTTAGGAAGGATTCTGTGAAATACCAACACTGATTTTGTGCCTTAAAGTGGAAATGGAAAATATGACAAAAAAATGGTCCTATCTCTGACGGGCCTTTAAAGGATTTAACAAAATGTTATTTATATATTAACATCAGCATTACTCTCAGATCACGTTACACTGTAGCCTGAAGACCTTGCAGTATTACTGAGAAAAACTTAATTCCCTTTGAGCATGCACTTGGCAAAGTTGACCAAATCTAAAAATACCAGTTGAAATATGCTGTAAAGACGTGCCTCAGTTAGTTTATATGGCAGTCCTTACTGACCATGGCTTACTCTGAGGAAGCTGTATAGTATCTGAAAAAAGAAATACACTGGAGCTGAAGTTTGAAAGTGTACTTTTTTGAGGCAAAATCAGCCTTTGGTGTGTTTTGAAACAACACTGTAAACTTTAACTTTAACTTATAAATACCACGAATAAGGAAGTTCATTCTTGTGAGCAGTTTGACAAAAATAATTTAAACTCAAGGACCGTTTACTGCCTTTTTTACTACTACATCATCCGACCCATGGATCAGATCATAACGACAATTTATGATGATCATCAGAGAAAAAAAGCAATGAGAAATTTCAAACTCCTAATAAATCTTGATTCGAGATTATTTTAACCATAAATGCCATTAGAAAAAAAAGATCGCAAATTTGATTTAGTTGTTTTCCACTAGCAAACTTAGTCATCATCAGATTTATTTTCAATGAGTTGTTATAGTGGTAGCACTATTTTGTTTACATTTAGGTCAGGAATTGTGTGTAGACGTAGAGAGGGTGTTCCCTATCGATGTGATGCACTCTCTGGGGTCTGGGTTAGAAGCCAAACTAAAGTAATGAAATCATTTAGTGTTAAGAATCTTGGCAAATCAAGGGCACCCATATACTCCAAAGATTTACCATTCATTTCTCTTGGAAAACATGGGAGTGGGGAACAAGAGAACAAAAAAGAGAGTGGGAGGTGAGAGAGCGCTCCATCCAGCGGAGCCAGGGTAAGAATTTATGGTCAGGAAGAGCGATGAATGTGTAATTTACGATGCATACTCTACCATTCCCCCTGCCCTCCCCTTTGGTAATGAGAAACGGCTGTTTTGTTGTGGGGCCAGTGCATGGTATACCCCCTCCCTTCTGGCTATGACACACCATTAGTTTTTATTTCTGTCTCTGCTTTTACGACCCCTGCCCAGGCGCCAGCATTTGGCAAGTGATTGGGACCATCACACCATCTAAGCCCTTCCACCTCTCAAAATGGCTTCCTGTAGCCTGAGAAAAAACACGCCATACAGAAATCCTTTGAATTGGAGACAGATAGCGACATACTAACAGCTCCCCTCCCATCTTCAAGGTTTATGTTCAGGATAGCAAGTAGGAGATGGTACTTATGGTACAACACTGTAAAAAAAGATCCTTTTGACCAAGTCTGACCTTCCTCTTCATGTATTTTGTTAGTGTGTAAAATGAATAAATAATTACTGCTTTCGTTTTTGTTAGAATAATAAGAAAAGTCCCAATTTTGTACTCACCAAAAGCAATCACTGAGATCTCAAATCAAGGCAACATAACTACACTGACAGGGTAGAAAAAGAGCCGTAGCAGCGAGACAGAAAGGACAGGATCTTAACATTGCTACAGTTTAACCAAATTATCTGGCATTTTTTAAAGGGGGAAAAAAAAAAACCTAAAAACAAAAAATAAACCCACTGGGATGTGGATTATAAGCCCTAATTGCACAGGAACATGTGTTAATGTGGCCACAACTACATTAAATAGATCAAAGTTAAACCACAAAGTCAGTAAAATTGTAACGCGAGTTTATATTTTGGTGATCCTGTTTCTTTTGAATAAGCCAAGGATTTGTTTAAAAGCAGTACAAGTTAGACTGTATAGAAATGAGACCCATTTTTAATAAATAATTCTTATTGAAGGAACTTGTTTTGACTATAAACACTACCGCAGAATGTGGAGGGGAAAAAGTGAACAGTTAATCATTTATTGACAAAAAGAATCTAAAATCAAAGAGACCAGGTGCAACACGAATGCATAAGTGACGTTCATTAGCTTCATCTGAACTTTATTTAGGCTTTCACAGAATAAGCTTTACATGATAGTACTAATACTTTTTAAATGTGTTGATAAACACAGCTTGACATATTCAGTATCACAACTCGTAGTATGAATGAATAATAGAGCATGTAACTTTCTCCGAAACGAATACCTTGTTTAAAACAGACCCACGGAAAAAACTCTATCCACAAAGCCAGTTTTTACAGTATACATTTATAAAATGCTATGATTGTTCTGAAATACGAGCAGTAGGAAACATTATAATTGTGCAAAATCTTCAGACCCTGTTGCAAACATACAGATTATTGAATGGCTGATGATTTGGTGGCTTATATAATAATAAGTGGCATGTATTTACTGCATATTCAATATATCACTGTGCATTTACATTTGATTTCTGCTGTTTTACAGACCCCTTTTCCTTCAATCTGTTAGATCAGTATTACCATATACTATATGTGCAAACATCAGCACACCTACAAACACCTAAGTTCCATCATCAAACCACTTGAATTCGTGCAGGAATGCATATAAACAAACACCCAGACTTCAGATATGGACCAACAGATTCACACACATACACACACTTGCACACACATGTAACCTTTTACCATGCAAATACTCATTTCTGTGCAGAGATATTTTCAGATACAAAACAAACATTAAGCTATCAAATGACAAGAGTTTGTGTCTAGACACCAGCGCACATAAGATGTGCGCCCGGTACTGTAATCCTCCTCTGCATCCTCCTCTGCAGCTTCTTGTTTTTGAACAGTGACTCAATTTTTGTAATTTTGTCTCTGTACAACACCACAGTGTGTTTTGTATCAAACAATCAAGATGTGATTGAAGTGCAGAGTTTCAGCTTTATTTTTATACATAGTCCCCTATTTTCAGAGGCTTAAAAGTAGCTAGACAATTTACTGACAAGCAGATTTATGGCCAGGTGAGGCCTGTTCCCTCATTATTCCATGGCAAATTTAGCAGATAAATGATGTGGAGTTGAGTAGAGTTGAGCTTGCATTAGATATCTTTTCACTGGAACTCTCAATATGAGGTCCAAAGAGACATCATCAGGCTGAAAAACAAAACCTAAACCTATGAGAGAGATAGCAAAAACTTTAAGAGTGCTCAAATCAACTGTGTGATACAGTGTGATTTCCACGGTTAAGAAAAAAAAAACTTCCCAACGTCTACCCAAGTCAGGAAGTCGGGGAACCAGGCTTATTATTGTCAAGGTCTCCAATCAAGAGATGCCTCAAGAGTAAATACAATGTAAATACACAGGGTTTACAACAAAGTGCAAACCACTGGTTACAATCCAGAACAAGAAGGTCAGATTAGACTGTGTCAGAAAACATCTAAAAGAGCCTGCACAGTTCTGGAAAAAAAAAAACCTGGACATATTAAATCAAGAATAAGCTATACCAGAATGATGGGAAGAGTCATGATCTGAATCAGACCATATAATCTGTCAAACATGATGGAGGCCGTGTTATGGGCTGGGCATGTGTCTTAAAATGGGGGACAAAAATTGACAAACAAAAACTTACAAAAATTACTTTTTCTAAACCCTTTGAATTAAAGCTGAATGTTTACACTTCAGTCATGTTTTGATTGTTTGTAGTAGTGTGCAGAAGCAAAGCTATAAAAAAAATTGTTTGTTAAACAAATTATGAACCTAACTGTACAGACAAATTCTGTCCTCAACAACCACAAATGATTTCCAGTGCCTTTCTTTCTGTTTCATCTCACACAATAGGAAATACAGGTATCAAGATGTGATACTCTTCTTTGACTTTACATCACAGACAGGAACAGCTGAGAAAATCCATCTGCCACCTCTTACAAACATGAAAACAAATGAAGAACAGATTGTAATTAAAATCAGACTGGAACAAAATACATCATCTACCAGAGGAGATTTAAGCATCCTTTCATTCATAATCAGACTTGAATGCTCAATTTGAAACACATAATCTGGTTTTAGTTTAAGAGTGATATACTGTAGGGTCAGTTCAAGACACAAATCAAGTCCAACCATAGTCTTCAGTTTGGCTTTGCTGTCCAACATTAAAACTCGAGTCTCTTCCAGATATGGTCAACTATTCAAAAAGCTTCAGGGAATCTGTTGTGTTGCAGCAATCCTCCAGTTCTCTCTGCATCTACAATGCAGCATAGCAGCATTAATACCCTTCCTTCAAACATCAATCTGTTTCTTCGGCTGGTGCTGCTGGGTGAGGCATTGTCTCTGGTTTTCTCTCAGCCCCATCCAGCAGGTGCTAGGGCTTAGGTGACAGAGCTAGTTGTGATGCTGGGAGCAGTGGTGGTCCTGCTCTGGCCTTTTCTCCGCTTTCCTCCTCCTCCTCCTCCTCCTCTACTGTCTTGTCCTCGCCCACGTGCATTCTCCCTTTCTCTCCTATTCGTATCATCTTGTCTGTCTCCTTTATTCTTCCTCTCTGAAAAAAAGAATGCATACAGAAAAAAAATGGTTATTATACCATTTCTCATTTAAAGTCTTTTAGGCATCTGTCTCAATAAAATGTTGCATGTGGAAGTGCTCCTGCTTGGCCAAAAACTTCCTGAGGGCTGAGAGTAGATACAAGGGGTTCTGTTATGCATCAGAACTTCTAATACAGGCCTGCAGACATAAACCACAGTCAAAAAGTTTCAAACAAAGAATGCTAAAATAATGTTAGGTTTAGCCATGGTGACAGCATATGTATAGCTGCAAATACTGCGCAACATGCACAAAAAATAACACAGATACATATTTGGAAGGTAATTATTTTTACTCCTGTTAGTCAGCCAGTTTGTGCACAACTGGACTAAAATAACCCAACAGCTGTTGAATCAGTTTCATGTCTTTTGCACAGATATTCAGGGGCAGAAGACGTTTAATGCAAAAACCTTTAGTGCTCCCCTGACTTCTGTAGCATCAACATGAGTTTTATCTTTGTGGTTTGCCGAGATCCTGTACAGACACCTGTGTTCTCATGAAAACAGTGTGTAATAACAGTGATGCTCCCTTTACTGTATCTGTGGGGTCACAGTAAAAACCGTCAAATATCAGGAAAAAAAAAAAACTACATTTCCTCCTTACCCAAACATGCTAAAAGAATATGGTATGTATAATTAATATCATATGTATTTAACACCTGCATATTAGTATTTTTGTGGCTCCAAGCACTGCTGTACACTCTCACAAAGGTGTCATCCACGCTCTAAGCTCTCAGTCTGTTTAATTTCTCTTTCAACAGCTCCCTCCCTTGTCCCACTTGACATACACTCAAACCTCCCCCGGTCTCTTCCCTGCTGGTACTCTTGCATTAAAATTCGCAACAGTCACATATTTTAAGAGTATAATTGCTCTCTAAATGCAAACATCCATCACTGTGTGCTTAATTTCCACACTAAATCTGTTCAGAAAAGGGAAGGATTTAGATCTGCTGGCGATTTTAAATTGCAGCACATGTACTGACTGTAAGAGCATTAAGGACAGTGAAGTGGCAATTTGCTGTCACATAAATCACATCTGGCATAATGAGTTAAACATTGTCAAGGACCCAATAATGGCCCATAATGACATGAAGAGCTGTCGAAAAGTGCAAAGGGACACAAGGCCTGTATCCAGTGTCAGACGGCTATTGTTTAGGCAGCACTCAAAAGTATTTGATTTTGTATATATGAATGAGCATGGTTACGCTGGAGTATGTTTGTTATAAACTTGTGCGTTGAGACTCTCTGCGCATCCGGAAAGCTGAGAGAACACGCGACAAGGGCTGGACAGTGTTCACTACACGGCTGACAAACTGAGAGCTTATGGCGCCATGTTTGTCTGCTGCTACGCAGTAGTAACTGTATGTCTGTGTTTATCTCCCTACAAGCACTTTTAAACTTGTTATACACACAATTACGTTCAAGGAGAAAAAAAAAAAAAAGGAAAAAAAAAAAC
>VUQJ01011779.1:48614-61579 GCA_015108635.1 Andinoacara biseriatus
AAACTCAAGCTATAACATTTCACAAGCTTTAACAAAACCACAATTCTCCAGTGAAATTCAGAACACGGGCATGATGCAGGTGAATGTGAACAGATCTAAAACAATAACATTTATTCACCGCTGACCCATGCATGCCACAGTTACTTTAGTCTGAACTGAAAATGAAGAGGCTCAGTCCCACACAGTAGTGCACAAACAGGAATAACATATCTATTTTGGGAGCCATTAGTGCCAAAAATCGTGGAAACGTCACTAAGAAGTCATTTGTTTAGTTGACTTAAATTACATAAGATGAGCTTGTCCAGCTTGCTCATCATTTGTCTTTAATAAATAAACCTATTTCTGGACTTTTATAGAAACTATTAAAATAAACAATTAATACTGAGAAGTAACAGTTTCGGTTTAAATCAGTGAGTCACAATGAATCAGAATGGAGTGAAGTAAGGGTCCTCAATCACACTCTGCAGCCTCTGAGACGATGTGCTTACTGTGTAAGGACTTAATTACTGTTATAACAAATCACTAATGGAGCCAAGAAAGGGGGACTCCATCAGTTTATGACAGCTTTGATTGCAGCTCCTCTTCATCCAAACTAAACAATTTTGCCTGACAAATGCAATAACATATCCAGAAAATTTTGTTTTCGCGTGAGACCTTTTTTTTTTTTTTTTTTTTGCGGCGCTTCAGGAAAAGGGCGGAAAAAAAATCGCAGCCAAATCAACACAAAGCGTGAGATCTGTAGACCACTAAATCACTAATGTTATACAAGGTCTGCCCCCTGTGTTTTATATAGCCAGTTGCCAACCAACTCCCACAGATGAATCCACAGCTGCACTCATTTTGCACAGAGTTTACCCACATGAACAAGTTCACTGGAGTCATGCTACCATCACACATGAATTACCTCACAGAGGGAAACACATCTCTGTACAATTTAGCAACACTAAACATCTTAAAGCTCCTCAATGTCAACAGTCAACCAGCTTCTACGACTCATGTCATCCTTGCTTTTGCCTAAAATTCTGCTGTCTACACAGCAGTTTGTGCTGTTTTGTTGTTTTTTTAGGAAGCTTTATAATAAATTCTTTTATTTCCAGAGTGCAGGCATCAGATGGAGTACATTTGCCACTCATTTCTCAAACGCTGCGCTATAAATGCCTGTCCATTGAATCGCTCACTCCTCACTGAGCAGTTACAAGCCATGCCAGCTTCTTTCCCCTTTTAGACAATACCACAGATCTATGGGAAACTGTCAGATAATGTTCTGTTTTTTAGACTCAGACCTCTGAAGGAAGAGGAGAACTATACCAGAGAATGCAAGCCTCCACCATGTTTACTCACATATATCAGGCCATGTCATCTGTTATGTGTTGCAGCATCTGCACTGTGGCCAGTTAATATTGTTATGCAATGCTGCTGCTGTGCCCGAAATCCCCAAAGCGTGCCACCGAAAAATAAAGACCTTAAATACTGCTCGTTAACAGTACTCTAAGTCCTTGTAAATAAGTTTACGGTTTAAAATTGGCATATTATGCAGATTAATATGGGAGTATTTAAAGACAAAGAAACTTTCTAATGACACTTCATTAGCAATAATTCTTTTGCAGCTCAAGAGACCAAAGCCAATAATATGAATAAACAAGGCTAAACCCCTCTCCTCATATTCCTGTCTTTTGTAAGGTTTATCATCCCGAGAACCACTGCTGACACATTTTTTTATTTCTTTGACTAACAATTAAAAACCAAATATTTAAATGTGAATAAGGATAATTTCTGTTTTTGTCGCATTATATTTTATTCGCTATCCATTTAACTCAACCGGATCTACCTGTCATTTAACTGCTGTGGCTGCAAACGAGGAAAAGAACACATAAAAAGATGTTATGAAAACTGATAATGGCCACTAACTGGTGAAAATGACTGTTAATCCGCTGCCGAGCAAGCTGCAATGTGGATGAAAAGAGCCCGAGCAAACATGTCATGGCCATGTAAACCTCGCGCTTCAGCAGTCCTCAGAACAAATAGCTCTTTCTAGCTCTGATCTTTGTCCAGCTTTGCAGTGTGTAATGTCCGCCCTTCATCTGCTTGGCTCACACATGAAGTTTATTGTTTACATACAGAAAAGTCAAGAAATTCTGTGTCCTTACTGTGCCAAACCAAACCCAATCAACACGCTGCGGGTCACAGACACACTGGCGAGAATGCAGGTCTTTGAATGTTGAGTAATGGTTGCATCAATCATCATATTGACTAAGAAGGCATTGCATAAAATACATGCAGGATATTGATTCTTAACATGTTATCTGAGTGCATATACTTTTTAATATTTGGCATCTATTAAATATTTCCTCTTCAGTCCATGTGTTGTGTGCATGTGTATTTGTTTTTTACCCCTCGCACAAGGAGTTTTGGTCACGACACACTTCCTCCTCTCTGTCTCTGGAGCACAGATCTGCGAGGGTACAAAAGGAGGAGAGGTGTCCGGACTGTGAACCTGCAGAAGGGGTACACGAACCCGGGACTGGGTGCCTTTCTTAAATCCGCACGTTTTGTTTTTCTTCATACAGGAACCCCATTGGCTCCATTCACCCAGTTCACACTCTGAAGCACGTTGACCTGGGACCAAGAAATAAATAAATAAATACATAAAAATGTGGAAACAACTAAGGTATTGAGTGAATGGTCCACAGTTCACATTTGCTTCACAGCCTCTTCGTCTGCTTTTTACAACTCAGCAGTTTTAACTGAGGATAATGAGTTTAACTAAATCTGAAAACAATTTTTGCCTGTTTGATCTCCGATGAGAGAAGGGCAGATTGAGGAAGTTGAAGGAACCTGAAAATGTAGCAAACTGTACAGCATACAGGGCATGTCACAAAGTCTTAGTTTTTAGGGTCCTTTTTAGTATATTCACTATGGATGAGCAGGGCTAATTTAAAAAGAACATTATGTGATGCCAAAAAGGCTACTCAGGACTCCAGGTCTCTGAAACCCTCTGCCAAGATGCCTGGAGAGCTTTTTATACTTTTTTCTAACTCATGACGGCATTTTCACAAGAAATAAAGGAACAAAAAGGAACAGCTCGAGAGTTTTTTTATTTTTGCGTAAGAGTTCACTTCGCTTTTTCAGTCCTGAACATAGATGCCTGATGAAATGAAGCGATAAGTATAGCTTATAGATTCCAGCAAGTTGCTGTCAGTGATATTTGAGTTCTGGAGTTGGTAAGCAGTAAACAGAAGGAAAAAGGTCACTCACCGACACACTCCATGGTCTCATTAACGGTGCGTTGACCTGGAGGGCAGCTGACATAACATCTCCCACTGTGTGAATACAAGCCCTCCTTACATTTTGTGCAAAAATTGCGATTGAAACACTCTTCACAATTGTCTATTTTACATTCTGCAAAACACAGGGAGACAGAAAATGAGTAAATAATCAGTCAGTTTAAAGTTGCATTGAGTCTGGTGATGGTAAGTGTTACTGTTCTGCCTTCACATTTTTGGAGTTTATCGTAGAAATAAGTATTCTTTTTATGGAATATTAATTGTTCTCATTCAGGGTTGTGGCGAGAGACAAGGGGAACTTAAATTTTATTTCCCCTTTATTTATTATTGATTAAACTATATGGGGTCTATTAAGGGGGAGTAACCCCTCTCTTAAGAACACGTGCACCACAGCCCTTGTTTTTTGGAAAACAGGGTGTGAATGAGTACAGCCAGAAGTCTATCCCTTCGCTAACTTTCTCAAAAGTGGGTTTTTCCGCACCTTAGACTCATTAAATCTCTGACTTAAACAACCAACTTCTTGAAATCTGGATAATTAGAACCATGAAAGGATAGAAACCAGACATCATAAAGGACTCCTAAAAGCCCAAGCTTCAGCATGAAAGGTGTTTCCTTATTCATTACAGCTGACAAAAACAGCGAAGGCAGGTGGAAATATCTCTGTATAGAAAATATATTTAGAGCTATAGTTGCTGTACTGATGTATGCTATAGTTAGGAATGTCTACTCTGCAACTGGTCTAATGCCAAGATCAGAAACGATAAAACTTTGAATCCCTCAGTGGGATCCTAAATATTCTTCCTACTCCTGATTATTATTTTCAAACCCTTGACAGCTAAATTTGACAGTGCTGACATTTGTAGCCCTATAATGTAAGACATCTGTTCGTAATAATACATTGTGGAATGATATGTATAAAGTCAGATGATTGGCTAATAACCCAGGTTAGTCACTGAGGGCCTCTGAAAAGAATTCAGCCCCTTCTCTAACAAACTAGGACCATGACTGAACGCTGCACGGTAGACAACACATATAAATGGGTTTGAATTTCTTTCAAAGTGCTAAAAATACAAACAACTGTAATTTGTGCTGAAAAAACAAACTTTACACTAAAAATTAATGCAGCCCAGTGTGTCCTCTTGTGCTGATTTAGAATAAAATACCTATTAAAATTACAACTTGTGATTTTTAAATCTCCATTTCTGAAATATCCAATTTTGAAAAAGTTGCGTCATTCTAACCAGAATTTTGCGTGCCTTTGGTTTATGAAATTATTATTTAGCACCTGCTGACAGTTAATATGTGTTGTAAAAATGGCTGTGATAGAGAAGAGGAAAACCAAAGCGATGACTGTCACTACAGCAATAAACATCACCAAATGTGGTAATGATGAACGACAAAGCAGCCCCCATTATATTTACCTTAAAACAAGCTGTCGAATGTTTCTGGGCAAAGAATAATCACAAGTTATTTAGTGCACGCTAATATTCAAAGATACCTTTCACTTAGGTACTAAGGTAATAGACATGTATACAGACTGTACTGTGTGTGATACATATATATATAAGGTTTCATCAAACTAAGACTATCATGGACTGTGGCCTGGCATGAACCCTGCACATGAAGGCTAAATAAAAAACACAGACATCCTCTTAAAAAACAGACAAACAACAATGCATTAGAAATGTTTTGGTTGGGATTTTTTTCCAGTCCTGTTTTCTGCCCACAAATAAGAGGAAACAGACAACAGACGGAGTCACTGGAACTCCCTCATAAAAGTAAGCAATGCAAGTTTGGTAAGTACTGTGAATGTGATCGTGTTTTTACCCACATTCCAAATGAGCCAAACCTGCCTATAACCATTATAAATACCATTTCAATTAAAACTTCTACTGGCATTAATTTTGATTAGCAAATAATTTGCTGTAGTTGGTATGTTTGTCCCTCTTTTCCACAAGCAACAAATGATTGAGTCATCTAGGGGCTACTCATTATATTATTACTCTTGCCTCTTGTTGGTGTGCATTCTGTAATAAAGGAGTGCGTGGTATTGATTCACAAACATGATCACATAGATGAGACAATATGGAAATCACATAAACTGCAGAGGCAAATAGAGCATCAACTTTTGCATTAACAGTTTGTCTTTCTTAGATTCACAAAAGGATTAAGGGGGAAAAAAAGTAAAACATTTGAAAGATACACAAAACAAAACTTAAACAGGTGAAGATGAACCAAGGATAAACAGATCGCTTCCGCAGGCTTGTTTTGAAACCAGATGTGTGGAGTTTCACAGAGTAAGAAGTTAGCTGGATCCTTTTACATAGTTGGAAGTTTCCACATGTGTATCCACAAATTTAAAGTGCCTGCTTGCATCCTGCTGGTGTATCACTAACACTTGCATCATTCCATGGTCAAGAGTGTAGAACACAAATTAAAACTCACGGGTGCATCGGTTATTGCCTTCTGGGTTCCTCATGCCAAAGTATCCCACGGGGCAGGAGGCAAGGCACACGCCTATCTGACGGATGTCATTGCGCTCCAAGAAGATGAAGAGCTTGGGCTTGCATTTAATGCAGCCGTTATACTCAGAACATCGGTCACAGCCTTTGGGGCAAGATGGGGGCCCCTCAGTGCTAACTGTGGAAACATAAGGTAAACAGTAAGAAAGGAAAAGCCACACTGAGGTAGGTAACAGCATGGTGTACCAAAAAAATAAATTGTTTCCAGGCACATATGAATTTTAATGAGGAAATAAAAAGGGCCAATAGTCAACAACCTGCCTATTAGAAAAACATCAGGGACTGCAATATTTTTCTGGCATCTCTGTGAGTCATAAACATGCAAGCATTTAATGTTCCAACAAACAAGGGTTAAAGCTTAATCTAAGGGGGTTTGGCCAGACATGAACAGTTACTCACTGTTTACTTCAGACTGCTTGCTGGAGATCCTTAACAGATTTTAACTTGGAGAAACCCATGTAACTGGGACTGACAGTCAACCAAGAGCCTCTCAGATTCAGGAAACTCTTTCTGGGGTCAGTCAGAAATGGTCTAAGAAAACCGCAATGGTGACCGACATGGACGAAATATGAATATGGAATGTGTTGAACCAGTGAGTGATTTAGTGGTACCAACCAGGTTTGAAAACACACTGCAGATGCACTTACATTTCCCTTAATCTAATCCCAGATTTGGACATGAATCCACTTCCGTCATTCTCCAAAAAGGCAAGCACCCAATACACACAACCAGCAATCTAAATCATTTTGAGGTAAATTGTATAAAAGTTCACACCATTTTTGAAGACCCATTCTGGGACGCCTGAGTTGATTTACAGTTGTTTACTTTCAGCTAAAAATGCATGCATTCTTATACAGCCTGACATCCTGCCTCCCTGAGATAACTTCTATGATAAAAGCATTAAAAGTTTTTTTCTGTGAACAGATTACTCCATCACTAACCAGCTGCAGCTACTGTCAAGCCTTATTGTTATTACTAGTAACTCTAAAAGTATGACCCTTGGGCGAAATCTTTAACCATAATAAATTGTATAAATCCAAGAATATAATCCTGTAAACTCAGATTAGTCAAATTTACTCTTTGCATGGAACTAAATTCTTTAAAAAAAGAAACACAGAAAGCCCAAAGGGAGCAAAACAAGTTGCTCTGCCCTTAGTTATTTGCCTGTCGGGGGGATGGTTGCACAAAACTGAATCTTATTAAATAAAAAAAATAAGCGCAGTAAAAAAAAAATTGCAAAACATTTATTCAGTATCTGGAGGGAAAAAGAGTGTCACAGTCTGCATGGCACGTGTGTGTATGGCAAGTGACCCCAATCCTTCTGTCTAAATTAGATGAACTGCAACAACGTCATTGTCTATATATACATCAGTGTACTTAACACAAACTGACACAAACAATACCTATTCTTTCCCAGTATGTGTGATTTTAATAACAGCACATCTGTTATTGTGGATAATCTTGGTATTATATGAATTCTGGTTCAGGGAGGTTGGGGTTAGCTTGGCATTGGCTGAAAGCTCCTTGTGTGTAAGGGAAGAATTATTTCAAAGCTGACAGTAATACCAGATCTGAGGCTCTGAGGCCAGAGATATACTGCGAGTTGACCTGAACACCGTCTCTGTGGTTGCGTGAGGTTAGAAAAATGCTTACAACAATATCAGCAGCATGGTCCAATTGAGCGCTAGAACTGTCAGGTACTCATTCCATTATGTGCCCGCAGAGCCAGACACGAAAAGAGCGATGGCTTTGAAAGGGAATCCATCAAAAACCCCTTTATAAACAACCTTAATACCCAGAAAAGCTTTACATAAACTGAGAGAGGCATAATCTCAAAAAGAGGAAGAAACACGAGCCATTCTGGGGAAATACTGAACCTAACATAACCTGCCTAGGAAAAACAAATAAGAATGATGAGAAAATAAACAAAACGTTATCTTTACTTTGCTTGTTAAATGTTTATAAGGCCTCCACCGCAGTGACTCAGAACACAGAAACGAAAAGCAGCAGTGCTGCTATGAAAGAAAGAGGAAATCAAAACAAACTGACAAAGTGAGAACTCACCACGTCTGTGTCTTCTTGCCTTGGAGAGCTTCAGAACATCACTGTGACCCACAGAGCTGAGAAAGACCATTGCCAGCGCCACCAGTCCTAGCTGCATAGTCTCTGTTGCCTTCCAGGCTATGCAGGATCCCCCCCTTGCAACGAGATGGATCAGGTGGGGGGGCCACCTTCCTATGGGGGACAGGTGGATGCCTCTCTCTCTGGGATAGATGATCCCTCCTTTCTCTTGTAGTACTGCTCCCCTTCTCTGTGTGTCTGTCCCTCCTCCCCAGTCTCTATGTATCTTTCACTCTACTGGCTGACGCATCTGGAAGTCTGTGTAGTGGTGTGTGATGCTGCAGTTGCTCGTCCAAATGAGCCCGAGGCACAACAAGCCATCACACTGGTGTTGGTTGCGCTGGCAATGCAGTAAAAAGCGCAAAGCTGTAGGATGGGGAGGGAGGCGGGGTCACGGGGTTGTACAGAGGCTGAAGAAGGGGAGAGTGTTGAAGTTCAATAGGATCAACCCATGAAGCTTCGGGGGAGCTGGCAGTGTAACAGCAGACCTGCTGTTTGCTGTCAGTGACTGCCTGAACTCACGAGCATGTGCTTGCAGAGTGATAAGAGAAGATCAGAGGTTTTTGACTATGTGTGAATACATATTTACTGGTACCAGAACCTCCTGAAAATAAAGGGGCAGAGAAGAAACATGTTGAGGAACTGGACTGTTACCAGAGAGATACAGATATAAATAAATTGCTGAGGAAATGGTCAACCAGTATTTTAACTCAAAATCTCTTTCATGTCTCCACGATGAACAGAAAGCCAAAGCCAGTGGCCTGTTGGCTTAGTTAGCGCTATTAAAAGGTGAAAAGCCTACCCTTAGGGTGCTGTGTGTTGCTTCAGCTTATATGTCAAACTAGATATACTACTTCCCTCTTAACCTAACCTCTTGGTCTTTGCTAGTTTCCTATTTAAAGTGTTATAAAAAGGCACTAGAAGTTACAGAGCTTGGCCAGGAAAAAACCCCACTCCATATTTACCCCACTTAACCTCTCATAAAACTCTACCTCTAACTTATTATTCAATTTTAGCTTTTTTCCATCCTTTATGCCAAGCTAAGTTGACCAGTTGCTGGCTGCAGTTTCATCTTTATAGTTCCGATAAGAGAATGACCTTCATCTAACTCAGAGCAAAAAGGCAAGAAAGTTGATACCTAAGTTTCATATTTTCCAAAAATCTCAAAATTTGCTTTTGCATGTTTCCCAGTAATAAGAGAACAGTGTGCTATCACTACATTTGTGCATTCAAAGCAGCAACAGTAAATTCTCACACAGTGCAACAAGGATGTTTTATTTGGCCCAAACAGCATTCATTGCAATGTGATGCGTACGTTTTTCTCTTTAAAATTAGTGGTTTCTGTAATTTGAGGAACTAAAGTCATAACTGGATAAATCAAATGATCAGTCGTGCAAAAAGGAAACCAAATACCACAAAACAAACATAGCCCTGGATAACAAATTGAACATGTTTATCCTTTGGAAATAAGCTCCTTCTGAGAAAAGCACCACACTCTCAGACTGAAGGCCTTTGTCATATTTGGTGCCGAGATCTTTTTTAGATAGTGTCATGTGTTGCTTGTATTTACAGCTCTTATGTGAAGAGGACACACAGAACATGTTAGCGTCTGAACAATGGGAGGTCCTCCCTCGCAGCTCAATAAAGAAAAATAGGACCATATTTGGCTGTTGAGTTGGTTGTGGCTCTGAATCACACTAAGGACAATGGCACTTGGTGTGTCTAAACATTCCAGGAGGCAACATTACACTCGTTGCTAAAACACAAATCAAAAAGGACAAAGTAATTTCAGATTTCACAACATTTCTTTAGCTGGACTGAAACAAAAATATTTGGATCACGCACAGTCGAACTTACAGTTTCAGAATGTCACGTCATTTTCTTTTAGTTTGTAGTTTTTTGGGTTTTTTTTTGTTAGTTACAGACACTGTGGTACTGACAAGAGGTGCTGAAGGGAGGAAAAAGAGGAGGAGATCACCGGGAAAACAGAGAGAGAATGAGAAAGGAAGAAGACAACAACAGGTGTGTGCGTGTGTGCGTGCGTGAACAAAAACTTACATTAAACATATTATTGTTTTAAAAACATGAAAAAGCTCTGGCTACTCCAATTTACATTTAATATAAGTTACTTTAGTGCTTTTAGTGAAGTTGTGTTGTGATGGTTACTTTTCATTTTGTTAGTAAAGGACAAAACTCTCCATTTCAAATTATTCTATGTACCTGTATGACCATATTCCTGCATGGTACGTCTGCTTACTGGAGCCTGATCATCAAAACAAGTTGGCAAGGGTCCACCAAACATTTGTGCCTAGGGCTCTGTACCTTGAAGACCCAGTCACGGGACAAGGGTTTCATAAATTTGGAAACTGGTGAAAGTCTATCTAAGTTTATTTAATTCTATACGCTTAATGTCTCACTATCTCACTGACACCTCTTGACTAAAGTCGTATTTCCAAGAAAGATCCAAAAGAGTGGCCTGCAGCCAGTCTTCCGCAACACCTGTTTATTGCCTTAGAGAGTGGTGATTGGAGAACAGGACATGCTAAGACTGGATCAGCTTTTCCAACTCAAGACATGTGCCAGAGACTTTTTCACCCAGCACTCCCACAACTGCCAAAAGCCCACCTCACCACATCCATATGTGCTCTCACACACTGCAGAGATAACAGGAAGGACTGGGCTGCAGAACACATCAATCAGAGAAAGGTTTTTGCTGCCCCTTTTAACATGCCACATCACAATCAGTCATTTCACTAGGCAGGCCTGGCACCTGTGAGTTTTAATAGTTCTCTGTAGCTTCTCCCTCATCCATTTAACTGTCTGTCTTTACCCACCAATAGCCACATTCAAACGAGCACAATGGAACTAAGCCCAGCTCATCAAATAGTGAGGAGATTAAATTGCCTTCTTTTTTAAGTCCTATGTTTGATCTATCAATTATTCAAATACTGAAAGGAAGCTCTCACACTGGGAATTTATTGAACTCGAGAAGGTGCCACAACTCTGAGGTCAGAGTTGCAAATGCCTGTAACTCAACCTTCTGGCATAAGAGCTGAGCAATGATCATCTTTAGGTAAAACACGTGCCAAAATTCCTCAGTTACACATGGACTTACTGAAAAGGTTATAGAAGACTGGCAATACTGGAATATGCAATGTCTTCAATTGCAAGATTGAGACGTAGAAGGCAAAAAGTGAAGGCAGCGATCAGAAATTTTATTCGAGTAATTTTTTTTCCCCTTCATGAAAAAGCCCCATAATATCAGAGACAAATTTTCCTGTTCACCACAAAATTGCACTAATCTGAAAACCTTCAATTTCAAAATTACATAATTTTAACATAGCATCTGTCACATGGACAATGAAAAAAAGCAATTAGTGGTGAAATCTGGCCCATTTATTTACTTATGCCCCCAAAATGTGGTTGCTCATGTGTGCAGGAAACAATGCAGTAGTAATTTGAGGGTGATTTCATCCAGTCAAAGTTCACATTAGTTCTAAATTAATTTTGATATTTGTAAAATCGCTGACTTGTATATCCAAGACATGCGCTTTTAGCCAACCTAACCCACAATACCAAAATTGCAACAGAAAGGGGAAAAATAGGTGTTTCCTGAGGCTAAGGCTCCTAAAAATACAGAACCAGATTCACAATCATATACACACTGATAAAAATTTTTTTGCCACAATTTATGAATGATAAGTAACCAGTATTCATCATGTGCGCATAGTATGGAGTAACACCTGGCTGCACCAGCAGCACCCACAGAAGCCTCAACTATTCTGGTAATCACTTCCTCTGCTCTGCGGCTTAAGGAGTAAAAGGAGTGAGAAGTCAAATATGCAGCAGTTGTAACACACTCAACACTCAGAGCGGAGCACTCAAAAGTATTTCTGGCATTTTCCTAATGTGCAAGCACCACCGTGTCTCTTTTTTAAAGATTTCGTGTAGGGCTCAGTCTTGAGTCTTGAGTCTTTGATCCTCCACAGCTCAGCTGGGCACAGTTCAGCTTTTCTGTTATATTTTATTATGATCATTCCTAGTTATTATTTATTTTGTTGTACAGTGCTTTGTGGCTGCATGTCTGTGAAAACCGCTTTATGAATAAACTTTACTTAACTTACTTTCCCTCTGGGGCACCCACAGATTCTAGATAAAAGCTATTTGCAATAAACTGCTCTTCGGATAGAAGGAAGATCAAGTACAGACCTCCACCTGTGCCAAGGTGAGCATCACTGCTGTCAACTCTATACAATCCTTTTTTGGTGTTTGTACACTATATATATATATATATATATATATATATATATATGGGTGTGTACAGCTTGCAAATCATCAAGAAGGAGATTCCAATATGAGATCGATCGCCATTTCACCTCTACTGTGATCTTAGTTTTCCTTTACATATTTCCCTAGTAGCAGCAAATATGTAAATCTGCATGGGTAAAGCATATTAATATCCCTCAAGAATTTCCTTTTTTATTTTCTTTCAAAAATGCTTTTGAAAATGTTTTGACTCACAGAACTTTGACCTGTGAATTGTGTGTAACTTTTGCATTTCCTCCATTAGTGCTCTATGTTATTAAATAATGAAAGAACGGCTTTGCAGACAAGCCAAGACAGACATGCAGCCAATTGATGAAATCAATATAACTACATGCCATTTTCTCATATTAACAGTATTACTATGTCAATATTACCACATGAAGCCCCAATAAATAGATTAGTAGACATTAATTTACTGCATGATTACGATATCTAAACAATTTGTCTGACCCCAGTTTTCAATGTTTTCTGTCACCCACTGACTCAAAATCCTGACAATATTGTGAAGTTTACAACATAAAACAACTTGTACAGTTAATCAGAAAAATACAAAACTTACAAGACGGTGTCAACTGTGTAATTGTATATACATTTTTTAAATTATTTATTTACTTATTTAAATCAAATTTAATTCCATAAAATTCAACAGGAACACCAACCTCCTCAGTGTTTCTGGGCCTGCTCCCCCTGTGTGTCTCTGTGGACTCCTGTT
>VUQJ01011786.1:4531-23405 GCA_015108635.1 Andinoacara biseriatus
AAAAATTAGTGTAATAATACCTTAATAATCAGTTTCATATAACATAAATCTCAATTTTAACCATGAAAATCAACTGTTAAATTTGTCATGTTCTATATTTGGGATATAACTTAATTTGGGTTATAGGGCGGTAAATGGAATTTACCTCCTTTTATTAAAATACTAGTCAGTAAGTCTGTGCTGGAATTATCATTTCAATTCTGATCTAATTTTATGAAATGATTACTCTAAAGCTGATATTAATTAATGTACACTGGTATGGTGCTAACCTCAGTGTGATACTGCGGGCCTCCTGAGAGTGCCGCCTTAAGACTTCGTGCTCAGGAGCAAACAAGCTCTCAGGTTTAAACTGCTGTTATAATAGTCCAATAAACAGGAATCCGACAGGTACAACTGTTTGCTGTCCTTTTGGCCTTTTCACACCAGACCTGTAAAATTCATGCAGATGTTTTTGTGTTTAAAAATATTTTCACCTGTTCTTAATGCGGCCGTTCACACCAACCACGTAATTTCACGGGACAGGTTATGGCATAACCCCAGTGAGAGCATGTCTTTGGACTGTGGGAGGAAACCCACATAGACCCGGGGAGAACATGCAAGTTCCACACAGAAAGGCCCGGGCCGAGGTGGAACCCAAAGTCCAAAAGGGGTTACTGGGGTTAGGTTAACTGGCCACTCTAAACTGCCCATGGGTGTGAGTGGCTGTCTGTCTCTCGAACCCTAACCCTAACCCTTGGCCCTGCAGCAGGCTGGCAACCTGTGAGAATTGGATGGACCCAGAACCAGTTCCTTCCTTTTCTTGTTTAGGAACATCATCACTTGACTTCAGTTTTTTTCACAGTGGTCTTTTTCTTTTAGAACCAATTATTCTGTGTGTATAAACGGTAAATTACAAGCGTGTGAAGCCCGTTAGAGTTGGTTTGATGTGTCAGGGATCAGCTACACCTGTAAACGTGGCTCAGCAGGGCGCATCGTCCTACTTTTGTCTTGGTGCTCATAAAATGCACACTTTTCATCTACTTTGCCAAAAGATAGTGTGTGTGTGTGTGTGTGTGTGTGTGTGTGTGTGTGTATGTATGTATATAAAATCAAACTGACACTGAAGTAGAGGCCCATCAAGCTTATGAATAAATGAGACATCCCGATTGGCTCTTATGTGTTTCCTTATTGTGCTAATATGTAATTTCCCACATTATTGCTGAATATGTGCTAACTGAACTTTTTCTGTGTGGTCTTCCCTTAAAGTGACTATTTATTCAAGCTACTCCTGATTGGTGACTCTGGTGTTGGAAAGTCCTGCCTTCTTCTCCGATTTGCAGTAAGTTTTGCCCCAGTAGCACATAAAGTCCATGTGACTTAAACTTTCTGTCACAGTATTTGAAGCTTCGTTTTCTGTCTTTTGGAAGATGTTTTCAGTTGGAAGATCTTAAATCTTTCTATATGTTTTCTTAAACAGTAATTGTGTGCATATTCAAACAGCTGTCTTGTTTGTAACTCATTCATTTACAGTGTAACATGCTCCAGTTTTTGTCCTGTTAAAACTGTACCAGAACCTACAGTCAAAAGTTTGGCCTCTAACAATTAGAAAATGAAGAAACTGAGATCAAAAAATTTTTTGTGACACATTCATTTTGATCCCGATTCTTATTTGAACCTTTTCTTTATATCGCTGCACTTTTGTCTTGTTTGTTTGTTGTAATCAGTTCTGATTTTTGCCATAATCGAAGCCTTGGCGGCTACTTCTTAGTAGCAGTAGAGAGCAGAGGTGAATCATCTAATTGAGTTTCTCTTTTTGCAGGATGACACGTACACAGAAAGTTACATTAGCACTATTGGTGTGGACTTCAAAATACGAACCATAGAATTAGATGGAAAAACCATTAAGCTTCAGATTGTAAGTACTCCTGCTTCACTTCTGTTTCTTCCACCTTGGCTCAGTTTGTTTTCAGCCCGGACGGATGGGTTAGTCTGTTATTGTCTGTTATTATTGTCTGTTATTTTCCGGTAAATCTCGTGTGAAGTATCAAACCTACAGTTTGTTGTCCTGTGTCCTCGAACCACAAAAAGAAAACATGTTTATTTAATGACACAAACTGGATGGATTTGGGACCGTTGTTCCTGGTGCATGGAGCACCAGGAACAACGGTGTATGAGACTGAGTCATGGTGCCATTAAGTAGCTCACTGATGGAGGAGAAGAGAGGATTGTTTGGGGCTCTACATGGCATTTGATGACAGGAAGGAATCAGAAGAAGCAGCTTTAATTAATCAGCGAGCGCGTGGAGAGAGGATGACTTCAAAGTTCCAGGAAGCTCGTGTTCTTGTCCAGTGTAAAGATCTTTGACATTATTGTGGAAAATGAGTATTCTTGTACATTTGTGTTGAGCTGTGCGTCTTTGTCGGTGTCGTTCCTTTGACAGTGGGATACAGCAGGACAGGAGAGGTTTCGTACGATCACGTCCAGCTACTACAGAGGTGCTCATGGTATCATCGTAGTGTATGATGTCACAGACCAGGTCAGTCAAACAGATGATTTCACACATGTA
This sequence comes from Andinoacara biseriatus, assembly GCA_015108635.1. NCBI lineage: Eukaryota > Metazoa > Chordata > Actinopteri > Cichliformes > Cichlidae > Andinoacara > Andinoacara biseriatus. The sequence continues at coordinate 7,077 of VUQJ01011786.1, forward strand.
ACACAGTTTCATCCATGTTTTCAGACAGCTGGTGGTCATTTGCAGAGTTTCATCAGTTTAATCTCTAAATGACGAGACAGATCTGATTGGTTGGGTTCTGAGGTGCAAAGAAATAAGTCATTCAGTGTGTTTTCATAACCAGAGTCATTCCAGAGAGCTGTGAGCGCAGCCACGCTGTCCTCAGAGACAGGAGACGGCGGCTGCTTTGCTCTTGAGGACTGGCCAGAGTGGAAGCATCTCTATCATAGCGGGTCGCCTGTGAATGGACACCCAGCTTCTGCCTGGTGTTCACTGCTGAGCTCTGTCTGTTTCCTGTCCCAGGAGTCCTTCAATAACGTCAAACAGTGGCTACAGGAGATCGACCGCTACGCCAGTGAAAACGTCAACAAGCTATTGGTCGGGAACAAGTGTGACCTGACAACAAAGAAAGTGGTGGACTACACAACAGCAAAGGTAAAGCAGCCGGATGCTTCCTCACATATATTTAACTGTTACTAGTGTAACATGTAGGCCATTAATTCAGTGCTTATTTGAGATGAACACACAGCCAGAGCAGATCTCTGTATTTAGTTCTTTTTTCTCTCCTGTTTTACCTCATTTCCCTTCATCTTTTTCTGCTTTTGCTTAGTATTATTCCAAAACCAGGGAACCTAAATACCGTCCCTCTGTTATATCCAGGAGTTTGCAGATTCTCTGGGAATCCCGTTTTTGGAAACCAGTGCCAAGAATGCCACAAATGTGGAGCAGGCCTTCATGACCATGGCTGCTGAAATCAAGAAGAGGATGGGCCCCGGGGCCACCGCCGGAGGAGGGGAGAAGCCCAACGTGAAGCTGACTCCAGGCACTACTGTCAAGCCTTCATCAGGAGGATGCTGTTGAGAGAGGAACCACTTTGTTTCACCCCCCAGCCCGACATGATTCAGTTGTATGTGAGAACAAGATGAAGTTGCCTGTATTTGTACTGTATATAATGTAGCCACACTACCAAAAACAATAAATGCATCGTTGTTGTCATCCTGTCCTGTTATTGACGACAAATTCCACCGATGGCTGATCATTCGACTCGGCCCCAACCCCCCACCATCCTCCATCTCAGAGGTCTGAGGCTCCTGTTATTTGGTCATGTGGTGCGAGCGGTGTGTGTGTGTGTGTGTGTGTTTCTCTGCATTCCTGTTGCTAAATGATTGAAGGTTTCTGTTTGTATGGACTTTCTCTGTTTCTTCCTTCGGTCATCATTCTGCAGTCTTTTACACCGTCTGTCTGTTGCGATGCAAAGGTGGGTTTTTGTTTTCCAGCGACCTCTGCACAACAGTGTCGCCACTGTTAAGCGTCTGTAGTCCAGTGTAACAGTATATGTACATAAACATTATGTATATATCTGTAAAATCGGATTTGCTGGTTGTGTTTTGTTCCAACCATTATTGAAATAGTCTTGACTCTTTGTCTCTGCATTCAGTTTGTGGCTGAAGACAACTGTAAGTTGGTTGCTCCAAATGTAACACTTCAATTGAAAATAAATATTGTATTATCAGACTGTATGAAACAGGAGGATGTGTCTGGGATTTTCAGCAAGATGTAAAAAACGTGCTTATTTATTTAACAGTTTGGCATATCTGCTGCCAGACACATGGGCTCTGTAAGTTGCTGTGTGTAATCACAATACTGAGTTGCATATAAATACAATGTTTTCATAATAAAGGCAACTGGACTGAGTTTGAAGCGAGCCGTGGGCCCCGTGTTTGCTCTGCAGCACTTTGAAGGCCGTCGGTGGACATCGTTTTGTAGCGACTCTCATTTTTGAAAGTATTTCCAAAGTGCTTTTCCAAACATGCTAGTTTTATTTTGGATGTTGACATTTTAATTTGACAGAAACTCCTAACAGTGTGTCCTCTGTCCTCCTGAGTAACCCCAGCCTCTTCTTTGGGGATTCAGGCTCCTCCACATGTGAGGCATGGACCTTGGTCTTCAGCCCCCCCCCACAGTGGGCTTCAGGTCAGGGCTTTGTTCAGGCACTCAGTGACGTTTGAGACTACCATTCAGGACGTGTATCCATGTCCTGCTTTTGAGCATCAGCACTTCTTTTTCTGGTATGAAGTGAGAGCTCAAAGTTTTTATACTGTGTAAACTGGAAGATAATCCTCAGTTTGAACTTTTACAAAGTTAAAGTGCATCACTGCACAGCAAAGCTCTTTTTTAGGGGTTTTAATATTGACTCTGGTCATTTTGGGTGCACAAAGAGAAAAAATACTTTCTAAAAACTATGTTCTGTTAAAAAGCATAGAAACAAAAAAGGTAATCTTGATTGGGGGGCTAATCATTTTGTAACTGTGGCCTGCTGTCAGCCTGAATCACTGCAGCATCGCTTCAGTGAGAGGAAGCTGCCCTAAACTATTAGCAAAGAAAAGCACCCCGACCCCATCTGTTCATGTCTGAACTGTCACATTTTCTGGGACTGAAGTACATCTATAAACTGCTTATTCAGCATTATATGCAGGCATAATTTTACATATTGGCTGAGCTTGTGTCTGTTAAATGAAAACACCCCAACAGGAGAGTGACTGACAGGTGAAACAGGTGAATGTGATTCAGTTACAATGTTCCTGCAGGAAAGTGTGTGTGTGTGTGTTCACATCTGTGTGAATGTGAAACACGCTTCCCACTTAAACATGGGAGCAGGACAAGCACACTGCTGTTTGTATACTGAGCTCAGCCTTTCATGGATCTGAATCATCTCCTCAGGTCTGAATGAGTCAGTCATACTTTTAATGACCCTTCATATAAAGATGCAGGTCAGACAGACAGTTGAGAGTAGTTCAATATTATTATAACTATAACTGCTCAAAACAAAATGAACATTTTGAAAACATCAGATCTGGATGTGGGGGTTAAAATCGACACTGATATGGAACCGCCTGCACGCTCTCGCCACACGAGGAGGACCCGCTGCAGCAGCGTGGGGTCTGACAGAGGTTTCAGCCCCATACCTGACAGCAGTCACACTCTGGAGAAGCCGTGGAGAACGTCGTGCCGCCTGCAGCGTTCAGCGTGACCGGGTCGGTGATGGTGTGGGAGGATATCCAACATCATTAAACTATTACATTCATGTCCCAGTGAATGAAAAGCCAGCGTGACACGTTTATGTGATGTTACTCACCTTGTTCTCAGAATGACCTTTGCTCCTGAGGGGGGGGGGGGTAACAATGCTCTTGAGTTTCCTCCTTTTGCTAATAACAGATATTCGGTGTCATTGTGAAGCACCCACAGTCTGCGCTGTAAAAAACAGCTGGTGCCTCAACATAACAATTGCACAGCTTTTTGCAGTTTCCTCAACAAACAGAACTTTACGTTGTCATTTAGTTGACCAACATGTAAACAGTTCAAAATCTGAAGTTTACAGAACTTTATCATTCAGACTTTTATTTATTTGTCTCGGGTCAAAGTTGCCCAACTTTTAGAAATAGAAAATCCCTTTATTTGTCCCACAATGGGGAAATTTCAATGTAGGAGTGGCAGCAAATATATACACAATAAAAATACAATAAATACTATGAGCAGACACAATCAGAAAGTTTAAAAAACGATAATATGTACAGTATGATATAGACAGTAGCAAACAGACATCAAGATATGTCAGCAGTGTAGCAGCAGCGCAGATACACACTCAGAAAATGTCTGGGAGCAGCGCTGGTTACAGCAGCTTTCTGTCACTGATTTTCTCTGAGTATTGAGCTGCTGCAGCTTATTATAGTTGGTGGACTTCATGTTTCTCACTGGGGTCCTGGCAGCTGTTAAAATATGAAATCAGCTCAGTGTGTTGCAGTTGTTGGTCTCAATCGTTGTTCTCTCGCAGCAACTTGGCCTCACACAATATTACAGCGTGGTCATATTAAAAATCTTTATTTATTGTACAAATTGGAAAAACACAAACAACAAAACACGATTTCATAAACTAAAGTCAGTGAACATCTCTGAATACCAACCATAAGATATGTAACCAAATAACCACATGCAGCACCAAACATGCAGCACGATCCACACAGGCTGCTGAGGGAACCTGACTGGGAAAATGATAAATGCTGATTGACAGAATTTTGTAGAGTTCAGATCTACATGATCGTGGCTGTCGTCCACAGAGGAGCTGCAAATAAACTCACACTGACGTCCGTGAGCGTTTCACTTTAAAGTGTTTCTGTTAGAAAACTTCTGCCACTGCCGGCTTTGCAAAGCTGCCAGGTCACAGCAAGGTGGTTCAATGATGCTCTTGGAATAACTTTAATTATGATATTGAAACACCAACACAGAGACAAATACACTATGAGGCTGCACGCATACACGGACAGGTCAGCAGTCTACCGCAGCGAAACTAGAACTCTGTAACAGTTTGATCAGGTTCAGTCCAGCGCTCATAGATAGATAGATAAAAAACTCTTCCCACTTTACATTCGCGGGAAATATCAAATCAGTTCTCGCACACATTTCCCTCAGAGGGGTGGCCCTGCTCTTAAGATACTTTTTCGTAAACATTAAGTTTTCTATAATGTATCAAATAAACATTACGTTGATTATATAACTATTGTCACTTGTTTTTGTTGCTAGGTTCAGACTAATGTGTAAATACCCCCTGCTATATCTACCACCTTGAATCACACACGGCCCGGTTTCCCAAAAAGTGGTTTAGTCCGAATGGCGCGAAATTGAATAGCCCCGCCCATTGTAAAAAGCGGAAACCTCAAGGCACGTTGCAACAAAATGGCGGAAACAGGTCATTTCTGCCTTCAAAATAAAAGCTAATCGTAACCTTTGCGTAGCTTTTGCGCATATCTTCGCGTTTGCACATTTATTTTGAAAAGTGTTTGCCGGAGATATATTTGTTATTTCTCGCTGCTTAGTGATAATAAGGTGTTCTGGCTGCAGAGGAGCAACGTGAAACTCCTTGCGTGTACTCGGTTTGCAAATTTGTGGAGAAAATAATATTTTGGGATATATTGCTGCGACGCTGCACACTCGGAAACTACCGTAATAACAACAAGGCAGCCAATTTGTTCGGCTGGACAGAGGAGCTGTGTGACTGCGCTGTGATCGACGAAGCTGTGCCGGTTTTGAGCAGAAGTTACATAAAAAGCTTGAAGAAGCCGCATTAGTTGCACCGTCTGCTTCACCGCCGGCAACAATGAGCTGGTAAGTGCAATAACACCGGGACGGGTCGCCGTAATCCCGCTTCGTAACGCTACAGACAATAATGTTAACCGTGTAGCTAACAGAGAGCCAGTGTTACTTAGTCTCCTTATTCTTCACATAATGTCCTGCTATAAAGCTATAAAGCTTCTCTATAAAGCTTCCCTGGCTTTGATTTTTGATTTTTTTGGTTACAGAAAAAGTTGAATTTCAGTTACACGCGTTTGCTGTTACCAGGAGCCAACATAAAGTCGTGTGTGTGTGTCCGCAGCTGTAGACGTGTGTGCACCTGAGCAGTGATCGCTTTAGTGTGTGACTCTGGTGTCTCAGTCCAGGTGACGTTAACTGATTATTATAGTGTAAAGAAAAACGGTGTGAAACTGCATCCTGGTGGTATTTTGTGTTTGTGTGTGTAAAATTGAACAGCCCATTTGAACCTTTTCCTCCACCATCATTAAATTGTTGCAGCTTTTAAGTCTTTATTGCTGAAATTAATTTCTATATATCCTTTAAGAAAAGGTGACAGAGTCAAACCTGTAAATGGAATTTGCCCCATCTGTAACAGCAGGAAGTGGATTTCATCTTTGATTTTTCTCTGCTGGCAGCCTAAAGGAAGAAACTCGAAGTGTGTCCCCTCACTGCCCCAAACCCGATGAGCCTGAGGAGCCGCTGGGCACCGCCATTGAGACTGGAGCTGCTGAAGGTGAGCTAAAAGCTCCGGTTTGTAACCTTCCTGAGGGAGGCCGAGAGGCAGCCAGTCCCAGATCAGTGAAGGAGTGTCGCTGTCGAGGTGTTTAAGGGTCAGATAAGGCCGTGACGAGATGCGGTCGGGTCATCGGGAACAGAGCACCACGTCACACCCACATGAATGAATGTTGTGTTACTGAAAAGATGATGTGCGGTGAACTTGTTCAGGTGGTATCTTCAACCATCAGCATGACTGTCAGTGTTGTTGTTTTTTGAAGATGTGAATATGACATCTAAAGTGGTCATCACTAAGGAAATGGAGGAGGAAGAGAAGAAACTAATGGAGCAAGGAGAAAGGAAAGAGAGGGAGATGATGGAAAAGGTATGTTTCATTTCTCAAGATGACAGTTTTACTTATAACATCAAATGTTGACATTCAGAATTTCTGTGTTGTTTTTGGATGAAATAGAACCAGATAAATTCATCATCTCTTTTATACTGAGATGTACTTGGTGAGATTCATTTTTGGGTGGTTGTGCTTAAGTTTTTGTTGTTGTTTTTTGTGGAGGCAAAGCTGCGCTGTGAACTAATACGTGTGAATGGACTGAACTTCTTAAAGCACCTTTCTACAAAGTTCTTTAATGGGTTCATTCACACATTCAGATATGCACTAATACACACTAGGAAACTGTTGGGCACAAAAAAATCATTTTGTTTTCAGAATGACCAAATATGATCAAAAACAATTCAGTCTCACCTGTGAAAGCGAATCCCATGTGATCCTGTTATGAGTGTCAAATGGTTGGAAAAACTCCACTCAGCAGCAGAGTGCAGCATCTCTCACGTTGGCCACGTTTGCCTCCTCCAATATGGCGGCGACGTAGACATACGAGTCAGCGCTCAGTGCAGCGTCTAGGTATACATGTCCGTGGTCAACGGAGTCAAATCTGTTGACTAACAGATTCAGGTCGTTAGCCCACCCCTGGTCAGCTGCCCCGTGGCTCCTCCATGGTCCTTGGAGTGCCAGAGATTTTATTGATGTTTCTCTGGACTTCTCCAACTTTGTTTTGTTGGAGCTGTTCCTCCATCTTCCTCCTGAAGCTTTCTTTGCCTCTCCGGATCTTGTATCCGGATCCTGTTGCAGGATCTGAAGGCCCTCTTCTTCTCATTCAGCAGGTCCTTCAGCTCTGGGGTCACCCACGGTTTATTGTTGGAGAAGCACCGCACCTTCTTGGTTGGCACAGTGTTCTCCACACAGAGGTTCATGTTCACCGTGAGGCCTGCAGAGTTCCTGCCAGTCTCACTGCAGTCCTCAGACCACAGTCTCATTACCTTCTTGGTGGGGGGGTTTCTCCTCACAGTGGGGGTGTAGGTGGGGTGGAGAATGACCAGGCTGTGGTCAGAGTATCAGAGTTTAAAGGCACCTCAGAAAAATGGAAGTATTCCTGCTGAATTTCAAACACATCAGCACTTCCTGCAGACTGAGGCTGTTTGACATCCTGCAGTTAGAAATCTTTGAGATCTCGTGGTCTCGGATCTGCTCTGGTCTAGACCTGGTTATGTGCAGAGCAGAAGTTATGGTGATCTAGTCGAGTAAAGACACAATTTTAACACTGAGAACTGTGGTGTGACACTCCTTGGTAACACCTTGATCTCATTTTGTGATGTGATGATGACAGTTTGTGAAGGTTGCTAACAGAGCGTGTCACCACCGAAGCCTTACCGTAATTACGCGACTGTTTGTCCTGTCGGAAAAAACGGTTTCTGAAAGTTGAGAAATGGTGCTTCATACCCAACATTGTGATGTTATGGTAATTGTTGCCAGAGGTCCGTAAACGGTGGGACATTTGAAATGTGTCGGTCGGTGTTAAGAGTTTATTTCAGTCATTACTTTAATTCAAAAGCCTTTATTTAAAACAAATGGCAGTAGTGTTGATTTTTAGCCCCGCCCCCGTCGTCCGTCTCGCTGTCTGTCCACACGAATCCTTCCTCCTCCTCCCGTATTGGTCAGAATTTAATCAAACTTGCCCACCTGATGGGTCTTCACCCAAGTTGTTTTGAAGGATTTTGCGAATTGTGGTAGATCGTTCTGATTTCGATGCCTTTTGTCCCGCTCACGCCTCGTGGCTTTTATTGTTAATCTGAGGTTGCTTTCACCCCTTCCTATCAGGCCCGGGAGTCTTGGGAGAGGGATTCCCACGACATGCGCTTCAAGAGGCTGCAGCATTTGCTGCAGAAGAGCAACATCTACTCTAAATTTCTGCTGACAAAAATGGAGCAACAACAGAATGAGGTACGCTGTGAAACTTGTGCAGGCTGTGCTGTGTTTGCACCTGTTGGCTCACTGCTAACACCTGACACTCTGTTCTACTACTGACCATCTCAGGAGAGACTCAGGAAGGAGAAGCTTGAGAAGAAGGCCAAGAAGGTGGAGAATTTTACTGAGACACATTTCTTAGTTTGGAATAAAAAGCCTTTTCTAACTGTAGCACGTTTCCTTTTAGATGCCAAATTCCAACGAGCCACAGGCGGACAAAGGTGAGCAACCCTTCTGATATTTACACTCGTAGTTACTGTAGCATGAACATAACTCGCCCAGCACTTCCCGAGACTATATACACTCTCTGGGCACTTTATTAGGCACATCTTGCTACTACTGGGTTGGACCCCCTTAAGAACTGTCTCAATTCTTTGTGGCATAGATTCAACAAAGTGCTGGAGATTTGGGTCCATATTGGTGTTGCAGATTTGACGGCTGCGCATCCACACGGCCCGTCTTCTGGAAGCATCTATCAGAAGATGGGCACACTGTGGTTTTTCAGCATAAAGTGCAGCTGCAGACCTGCTCTGATTCTGGCAACATGGAAAGTGGCATAAATTCCCTTTTTGTATCTGCGCCTCTCGCAGGTGAAACTTGAAAAGCTTTCAGTGCCTCATGCAGGTGTGTAATCACAGGGTCCCGTCCCTGAAGCTGCAGGGTTAACGCTCATCCCTGCTGAGACTTTTCCTTTACCTTCCATGAAACACACCTGTGTGATGAGCCACATCACCAAATTCAGGCAGTGATGCTCTGCAGCTCACCTGTGCAGGTGTCTCTGCATCTTCCCCTGTGTCTGCTCATTTCCCCGCACATCGCAGGCGGGGAAAAGAGATGCACGCTTTACCTGCGATGTCGGAGATCAGGCCCTCTGCCGCCGCCTGTTCGGAAAATCCCTGTTCTGTAAAAGTGCCGACTGATGATTTAATCCACTGATCAATGTGTCATTGGCAATGCAGGGAACGGGTTAGTGCACAGGTCTTGGCCTGCGTGGCATCTGTTGCAGTGCATTGTGGGATTTGTAGTATACAAATTTACTCACGGGCCATTAATAATAACTATATGAAATCATGCCTGTAGGATAAAAACTGTGTGTGCACAGACTGTGTGCAGGGCGCCAAAGTGTGTGTGAAGGTGCAGCTGTAGTCCAACAGTTTAACACCTCTGTGGGAAAAACGGATTTAGGTATTTGCTTCAACAAGCAGGTGAACGTGTGTACCTAATAATAATGAAGTGTGTATAAACCTCATGATGTTTGTGATGTTTGACTCCATTTTCTGTCAAACCAGATAAAAAGAAGAGGAGGAGAGATGAAGAGTACAAAATATCAGATGTGATGTCAAAAGAAGTAAGTTTGATTTGACTTGTTGTCTTTATGTCTTTGACATTCGCTCATTGTTGGTTATTTTTGTCCTTTAGGAAATCATGTCACAAGCAAAGAAAGCAAAAGTGGAAGAAGTGGTAAGGATCATTTTTCCTTCACCTGGTCGATCGGTGAAGAGGCCGACGTAAACCGTACCAGATACATCATCTCAAACATGTTATTGTAGGAAGAGCTGCCAGCCCAGAAGAAGCTAGAAGCCGAGGATATTGAGAAGATGAGCGATTCCAACCAAGACATAAAGAACCGCCTGTCAGAGACGGTGCGGGACAACGCTAAGCACCTTCTGGATCCTCACAGGAAGGTGAACGGGCAGCCGGTTCCTGTCCAGCAACCGCAGTTTTTCACTGGAGGCATCATGAGGTGGTACCAGATCGAAGGCATCGAGTGGCTGAGGGTAAGCAGGAAGGTCCTCGAGCGGCTCGCTTGATGCTTTTGTTGTTCTGTCAGTGGAGTTTGGAAGTCTGTGTTGATGAAGTCTTAGCGGGCGTCCATGTTGGTCATACATACGTCCGTCTACATGAACAGCAGCCAGACAGTTTGTTTTTTAAGCTCTAAAGTTTCATGTTTTGCTGCAGAAAACCAAAGAAAGTCAGGACATTCACACATGCAGACATGGGCTCAGTGTGTGTGTGTGTGTGTGTGTGTGTGGGGGGTGCCTAAAAGAAGATGCAGACAGTAAATTGACCTGTTCTGTCGGTTCACTTCGATACAGTTTCATGTGCTTTAAGAAGTGACTGAATGCCGGCTGGTGGTCATTGTTAATGCTACTTTGGATAATCTTGAAGCAGCTGCTGTTATTTGGTGCTAAATACGTGACACTGAATTGTGTTGTTGCTGTGCCGTCAGATGCTGTGGGAGAACGGCATCAATGGGATCCTGGCTGATGAGATGGGCCTGGGAAAGACCATCCAGTGCATTGCGCACATTGCCATGATGATAGAAAAGAAAGTGTTGGGCCCTTTCTTGGTGGTGGCCCCTCTCTCCACTCTGCCCAACTGGATCAATGAATTCAAGCGCTTTACACCAGAGGCAAGTTTGTGGTGGTCCGGCTGCACCCTGAAGCATCATCGTCCGACACAAGTGTTCTCGTGAGCCGCCGCCATCAACTAACTGACTCGTTTGTCTCAGGTGTCGGTGCTGCTTTACCACGGCCCTCAGCCAGAGAGGGCCAAGCTGCTGAAACAGATCTGCCGGCCTCAGGGGCCTCTCGGCATGTGTCCTGTGGTCATTACCTCCTTTGAGATCTCCATGATTGACAGAAAATTCCTACAGGTAGAATCCCTGTTCACCCTGTGCTATACAAAATATTTAATAACAGTTTATACAAGCAGCATATGACCATGTCCGTGTTGTGCCATAGCGCTTCCAGTGGAAGTATCTGATAGTGGATGAAGGCCACAGAATCAAAAACCTCAACTGCCGGCTGGTGCGGGAGCTGAAGACGCTGCCCACCGACAACAAGCTGCTGCTGACGGGAACGCCGCTGCAGAACAACCTGGCCGAGCTCTGGTCCCTCCTCAACTTCCTCCTGCCAGAGGTCTTTGATGACCTCAAGAGGTGTGTTTTTCTTACACACACACACACCAGAGACAGCTGATGATCTGCTGTGATGGAGAAGCCAGATTTCCCTCAGACAGAACAGGGTTAACAGCAGCTTACAAAAATGGGGCAAAGTTTTATTTTTATACACTTTGCTTGGAAAATAGGAAACAGGTGCAGCTGCATGTTGAAACATGCAAACATACAGTTTATGAGGCAATAACAGCATTGAAATTCAATACTGACCACTTTTATTTTTCAGCACTGCCTTTCAGACAAACCTCCCTGTTGCTTCAGCAACTATTCCTTGGGAACGACGTGTCCTCGTGCTTCTCCGGAGCTCCGGAGTTGGGTTTTGGCTCAGGGTTCAGAGAGGTTTCCAGTTACAGCTAGATTTCTGGTTTCGGTAATTAATAAGAGCATACTTGCAGAGCATAATGTGACAAAATCCTTTTAATAATAATCTTTTTTTTCTTTTTATGTAGCTTTTGTGATTGTTTGGAGCCAAAATTTCCATTTGGGCTCCAAACGATCACAGAATCAGAACCTGGTTCTTTGCTAAGTTAAGTGTAGATACAACACTGGTGCATCCCTCGAGTTAAGATTGATTGATAGGTCCGTGTTTAGTGGCTTAACTAGGATGGCAAATGAGTGAAAAAGCAGCCAATGTCCACAGGAAACCTTCCAGAAAGCCTGTAGAGAGATTCTGCAGACAACTTTCTGATCGTCTGGCTTCAAGGAAGCAGAATATAAAGAAATGAGGGGAGGCTCAAGACTTTTGCACAGAAGTGTTTTAGGAAGTCTGTTACCAAAAAGGAGCCCCGCAGCAGCGTGTCTGCACTAACATGATATTTCTATGTTTCTCATTGCTCGGCTTTGACCTTTGACCTGTTCGCTCTCAGCTTTGAGTCGTGGTTCGACATCGACACGCTTGGAGAGGCTGAGAATGTGGTGGTAGCTGAACGGGAGCAGAACATCCTGAGCATGCTGCATCAGGTCAGTCCTCCATCCTGAAAGATTCTGTGTTTAACGGCTTTAATTAACTTTGGTTTTTCTGGTGTTGAACTTCGTCTATGCAGCCACAAAGATTCTCGTCCGGGACGAAGTTTAAACGTCAGCGTCCTGTCATAACGAGAAACCTGGTGTAAGCAGCCTTTAAGTTCACTGTTAGCTTGAGCTGATCCTAAATTTAACTGGTCCTCACGCGCCTGTTAATGAGCAGCAGCTTTAACTTGGACGTCTCACTGTGGCAGTTCAGCCTTTATCTACAAGCTGTCCAGGCTGTACCCGACCTCTGACCCTAGGATAGGTTCCAGCCCAACCTCCACCCTGAATAGACAAGTGGAAATGATGGATACATATTTCTAATAATGAGCGTGCCAGACCTGTGGAGCGTCCTCCGAGTGATCCAACTCAGCAGGAAGTGGAGAGCAGCTCACAGCTCAGCTGCTCTCCACTGGTGCTGCTCACAGCCTGGATGTTTATGGACAAACTGATCCGGCACAGAAGTTCTTCTCACTTGCGCTGCTCCAGGTCTCGATCATTGTCCAGGTGAGGATTGGAGTCCCCAGATGGAACGCTCAGGAACCCGACCCAGTGACTGCAAACGGACCTGAGCCCCGACTCGGGGGCACGAGGAAAAAACGGGAAAAATCCAACATACCGGCAGCGAAAAATTATATGGCCTCAGCCATCAAAGTTTGAATCCCGGTGTTCCAGTCACTTCCACAGGTGTAAGCAGCACCTCAGCATGCAGACTGCTTCTGCAAACATCACTGAAAGATCGGGTCACCCAACCAGCACCCACAGACCAGGCGCAGTCCCTCGAGCCCCCTCCCCACGCCTGGTTCCAGGTGAAGCCATCATAGGTAAACAGTAAAAACACTTTTCCTAAAGGTTTCTGTTGTTTCAGATTCTGACTCCATTCCTGCTGAGGAGACTGAAGTCGGATGTGACTCTGGAGGTTCCTCCTAAGAAGGAGATCATCGTTTATGCTCCTCTGTCGGCCAAACAGGAAGCTTTCTACACCGCTGTTGTCAACAAGACCATTGCCAGGATGCTGGGCCAGGAAAAGGTAACAGCTGCACCTGCTGCCAGTGAGCCAACTGCATTAAAGCTGCGCTTCAGTGGACGTGCACTGACGTGCATGCAGATATAAACCTGATGCAGATAAACTGGTGTGTGTGTGTGTGTGTGCGCGCGCATCAACCACAACTATAGAGTTATCTTCTAAATGTAAAGTGAAGGCGCTGCACACCAACATTGTTTATTTAAAATCATTATTTTGGGTAAATGGGGTTAAAAAATGACCTAATTTCTCTGTTTAAATCTGCTGATGTGACCTCAGTCAGCGTGCACCAGTTTACACACACTGTCCAGCAGAGCTGGGAGCATCATTATTCCACTCGATGATTTAATGTACACTGCAGATCGACGTTTAAAGCTCCATATTCAAGATGCTTTTGCATTTGTTGAGTACTTTTAAAGGTTTTTGTTACCAGCTCAGAAATGAGTCACTGGAACGTTCCTGCTCATCGTAACAAAGTTACCAGCTGGAAGCTTTTCCTGTCTGCATGTCGTCACAGACCAACATGAAGTCTCTAAAGAATCATTATTTTATTAAAGTGTTCACAGCAGTAATTCACTGTGACACAGTGACCCTCTGACCTCCTACCTGCTCACTGCAGGGTTCCCTTCATCAGCCATGTTCTGCTCTCAGGTTGCCCTAATCAAATAGCCGCTGAACACAGAGCAGTGAGAATTGTCTGTCCTGGTATATTCAGGCAGAGGCTCCGGTCGCACTGACGTCCAGCGGCAGGCCGAAGCGTCGCAGCCGAAGGGCGGTGGACTACAAAGAGACGGATGCAGACACTCCGTACAACCTGGAGAAATATCTGGAGAAGGTTCGCAAGGAGCTGGAGCCCAGGTCAGGCCGCCTCAAACCAGTGAAACCAACTGTGGTCTTTCATTATGTCCTAATTCACTGCTGCTATAATAAATTGTATATAAAGCTTCCTCCAGGTGTCATTGCACTGATGTGTCAGTCTAAGCTTTTATTAGCCTTTAATAAGAAGGAAAGAGAACCTCTGAAGCATGTTCTGGTATCTCCACCACAGAAACACTCCTAACTCAAATGTGTCTCCTTCAGCTGCCGCCCAGTGCTGGATGTCCAGAGCCCGCTGGACACGCAGATCAACCTGAAGCTGCAGAACATCCTCATGCTGTTAAAGAGATGCTGCAACCACCCGTACCTGGTGGAGTACCCTCTGGACCCGGCCACAGGGGAGTTCAAGGTAACACACTCTGTTAGTGCAGCGATGTTACAGGCCACACAGAACGAGGTCCGTGAAGAACAGACTGGGGTCTTTTATAGTGATGGTGGTCCAGAAGTATGGTTGGTAACATGTTCCGTCTCCTCCTGCCCTTCCTGCAGATTGATGAGCAGCTGGTGCAGAGCTCCGGGAAGTTTCTCATACTGGACAGATTGCTGCCGGCACTGAGGAAGAGGGGCCATAAGGTGAAACTGGAGCTGCATGACAAAAGTTCTAAATAGTACTGGAAAATCAAAGAGGACACATCTTTATGAAATGATCAGCTTAAGGACATTTAAACATCTGTGCCGCACTCTGACGATGCATTTGATTGCTCCAGGTTCTGATCTTCAGTCAGATGACGTCCATCTTGGATATTCTGATGGATTATTGCTATCTGCGGGGCTTCCAGTACAGCCGCCTGGATGGCAGCATGTCGTATGCAGACCGAGACGAAAACGTGAGTTTGAAACGGAGGAGGTGCCAGCCGTCCTGTGCGCACACACACACACACACACACACACACACACACACACACACACACACACACACACACACACACAGTACCAAAAACATAAACTCCTTGGTGGAGGTAATAAGCAGCTTAGCTCAAATCTGATATGTTTACATCTTATATTTTCTTATACTTGTGTCATCCACTGTCCTTGCTGATTAAAGAAATACAGAGGTAAAGGGTTTTAGACAATGCCACTACCAAATGGAACTGCTGAAGTCAGTCCTCATGAAAATCTAAAGGAAACCATCAGTACAGATCCACACAATTTGACAAAAAAATCATATTTCATATTAAGTTCTATTGAATCTGAAAAAAAACACAAGTCAGAACATCAAGCACCAATTTTAAACACCACACTGAGTTGAAGCATCTGGCTAGTGATTAATGATAATAATAATAATAACGACCAATGGGTACAATCATGAAACTAACCGACAGCCCTACAGAGCTGAACTGCATTTATAGACTGGTCTGTTGTCCTGGTTTATGCAACATGTTTAAGTGCTAAAACACAGAAAAACTCATTTTAAAAGTAATCTCTCTGTGAAGCAAGAGCTCACTGAAAACAATTAAAAATAAGAATGAAGAAAGAATAAAGAAATTCATTTGAACTAGTCAGGTTTTTAAAGTTTAGTTCACTCATTTTAATCTGAGTGAGCTAAACTTTAAGGAAGAGTTTGCTAAGTGTGAACTTGCAAATCACTGGCTATAAAAGTGGTGATAATCCATTCCAAATAAGGCATGGAGACAGCATCATAAACAGTACACAGGCATGTGCTCAGTGTTAACTATTTGTCCAGGTGCACCCCAAGAGTAATGGGTGTCCAGCTGCTAATGGCAGAAATGAGCATATGGGTCTTCTCAAAAGCTATGGCTGCAGATAAAGTGGACAGCCAATGGCATTGCTCCCAAAAATTACTTCTTAGAGGTAGACAGTGAGATTCTTTAACACAGGGGCTGGAAGTCTGCAACTGCAATCACTACCCACCTATGTCAAGAGGGCAAAAAGAAGCAGGTTCCCATGAAACCAGAAGACACCCAAGACTGGCTGCTTCACTTCACAAAGATGTCAGGAAACTGTGCTGTTAGCTATGCTTCACTGGTTACATAAAAAGGGGCACAAGCCCCCATTCTTTCATCAAGGGATATTCCGATAACTAATTTCTTAGCTGAATAAATGAGAAGGAATAAAATCAGGCTAAGTGTATGTAAGAAAACATTTAAATAGTTCAATTTGAGTACAGTTTATTATTAGAAAGCATTCTCCAAACAAATATTGCAGGCAAACAAAGGTATAATGTAACTGTTGAGTACATTCTTCAATATGCTTCAAAATATGTTGCACACAACACTGCATGCACACAGCACTGCATGCTCACAGCGTGATACTGTTTAAGGC
>VUQJ01011786.1:28590-42735 GCA_015108635.1 Andinoacara biseriatus
TGGTGGTCCATGCGAGACTTAAACACACACTGTTTATTTACTAGAGAATTTAGTTCACCCTCCTGCAATGATACACAGCTGAGAAAGTATGTGGTACATCAAAACAGATTTTAAAAAAAGAGAGAGAGAGACCACATTTAAAAGTTTTTAATACCCTGATAAATCTCCCTGACAAGCTTTAAATGGAGTTTCGCCCACATGTCAAGTGACATTTATATAGCTATGTAACTGCGGCAAAATCATTTAATAAATGGAGGGGGGCATCCCTGCAGACTTGAATACCTCCTCAGGGTTCTAGAGACGGAGTGGTGCTTCAGGATGAGCTTTGTCTGCAATTTATCTAGTCAGGACTTCAACTAATGCAGTCTCCAACTGTGGCAGTTCTTTTATCTCACTTAAAATCCAGACTTGCACTGATGGCCGTTTCCACAAATGTATTTTTGTGCTGATCTATAAGCGTTCAGTATGGCTTGGAAATCCAAACCATGCAACAGTGGAAGCAATTTGTAAAAACTCTCGCTTAGCCCCTTAAAATTAATCCCCTTCTTTACTGAAACCTAGGAAAATTTTAGTCCTTGGAAAATACTTGTGGCATATGTATAACTGACAGTATAAACATACACTAGTGAGTTTGCCGGTAGTCATTAACAAACGTATTAGACCACCATGCAATGTAAGCTTTATGGCACAGCTGCCCAAAGTTGCCCTGAAAGGTATTTACCAAAATCATTTTTATGTTTCTGTAATGATCAATCCATCACCACAGCTTTTTAATCAAAATTATATTTTTTTAATGCTAAAGTTATCCAAGAATTTCCAAATTTATTGTTTGATTTTTTTTTTTAAAAGCTGAAAAAAACTGTAAAGCACATTATTTTTTGATTAAGGTGCCAAATTACAGTTATTTACTTGTATATCCTAAAGAAACCTGTAAGAGTCTATATTAAAATAACTTTAATAATTTCTGTTGTTACTTAATTGTTTTATAAGCTGTAACTATGACCTCATGTTACGATCCCTCCTCACTCGTCCAGCCCCATCTTTTCTTTCTTTCCATCTCTTTTTCTCTGTGTCGTTTCCCACCTTTCAAGTGAAGGTGTGGCCTTCTCCTGCTCACACACCTGCAACTGATCTCCACTCACCTCCTATTTATAAGCCTCAGCTCCTCCTGGGCTATACTATGGAGCTAATTCAACTCACCTCGGGTATCTTTATGTTATCTGGATGCACTTACCCTAACACTGGCAGTCAGGATAAGTGGTCACACGTTATCAATTGACTAAATTAACCCAGGGTTTCCCTCGAGTGTTCACATGAAAGGGGTGATGTTGGCAGCATCCCACCAATCACAAACATGCATAAGCGAGCTGGCAGCAGAGTAGCTGATTTTACAAAGAAAGCTAAAACTGTATTATGGAGAAAAATATAAAGATGTTATGCACGTAATACAGACTCAAGTGAGTGTGAGTGAGATGAAGAGCATGAAGATGAAGAGGAAAAAACAAAACAAAAGAAATAAAGTTATATTTTTACGTTTTTTTTACTGATGCTCATCAAACAATCAGACCTACTAAAAACCTTTCGACTCTTCTGCTATATGTGCAGAGGTCTGAGGGATGGTGGTGCTACTTTTTTTTTTTGGAGAACTGGTCAGTAAGTAGTGATTTTATACCTGTTGATCTCTAGTCTGGAACCATAGCTGCTCTGGAGCAGGTTCGGGTTGCAGCCTGCATGGTGATGTTCCCTGCTAAGGAGTGATCCACTTTTGTAGTACAGAAAACCCAGGATTTAACCCAGATGGTTTGGTCTACTTGTGTGGTAATGGTGTTGAGGCTCTCAGCTACTTTTTTTTTTTAATTTGTGTTTTAGCCTGTTTTTAGTCAGTTTTATTGTATTTCCTTGTAAAGCACTTTGACGTGCTACAGAAATAAAATTGACATTGATGTTATCGCCTCTTTTTTGGATTCCCTACCTGCCCACTCTCCCCTGTCAGAAATAGACACCTTAATTTAACTGAAAATGGAAAATGACAAAATATTGAATGTTGAGATGGCAGAACTGCATTTGATTATTACATGATCAAATTAACAGTTCAGTATAACTCGCGTCACGGGCTTTGCTGCTGGTTTAAAATTCACTTTTTTTTTCTTGTTCATGTTTACACTTTCATTTTGTTTCCACGTAAAATATTTTGACTGTAGTTATAGTTAACTCCAGCCAAACAGAGCCAGATGTATTTATGTTAGCATTAAAAATCCATTCCAGCTAAACAATCCTCTGATTTCACTTCTATTGTAAAGCCAATATTTCAAAGCCCAAATCAAATCTTTGTGACAATCACTCATCTGCCTTTTTCGGCTGTTTGTTCATGTTTTTTTTTTTTTTTTCCTGTGTTCCATCTCTTTATGCCCCCAAAAATACACTTCATTTCAAGCACTGCTAATACTGAAGGGGAACAACATTCCTGGCATATGCTGCTACTCTTTGTAATTACTCCTGCCTGGATCTTGAAGTATCTTTAGTTGATGTTTAAATGACGGAAAGTCTGTAATTTCACTTAATTAGAGACAAAGCAAGCATTAAAAGGATCATTTATCTCTCACTGTCTCATTTTCCAAAAATGACACAGGACAGTCAACAGCCAAGATTAAGTATCAACTCAATTTTATTTTTTATTTTTTTCTTTGTCTGATGATTCTTTCTTAATCATGTCTCCTGGCACCAGTGAGCAGAGGGAAAGCTTTGGTGTTCATTACACTTGTCAAACCGCGACACAAAGTCGGGTGATTCTTTCTTAACTTTCCTCTTTTCTTTGGTTTTAACTTTTTTAGAAAAGGGCCTGATCTCATCTCCGATGTGGGGCCCGTGTTTTTATTAGCTGACTGAATGCAATAATGACAACAACAGACAAGGCCAAAATAACACCGCAATTAAGTTCTTGAAACAGCAAGGGGAGCGAGTGGGAGGATCGAATGATGATTTGGCTACAAATCCTGTCTGTACTGGAAGTGAATTGGAGTGTATGCATTCCAAGTGAGAATTAGCAGCCCACAAATTCTTCTTCATCCTGCGCTTCATTATTCTTTTTCTTAAAATCTTGCATTTTTGCCCCATTGTCTCTTTTTTTTTCATCCCCTCCTTTTATACCTCCTATTGTTCACCACACTCCTTCCCTTTGTTAGTCATCAAGCTCACATTTTTTCCTCCCTCTTTGCCACAGGCTGTATTACTGTTGCTCCATGCACTCTTTTACCTCTCTCCCATGCTTGTCATTCCATCTCCTCTGTTACCAGCCAGCAACTCTGTCCAGATTTCAGTGAAGCAGCGGGTTCCAAAATACAGTATTTACCAGGACAAACACAAAATCAATACCCACCCAATGCAAACACAGCACACAGGCAGTTCTGCAGATCTGCCAATGACACTAGCTCAGGCCCCGCAACTGAGTTTAGTGATTAGAGAGGTGAAAAAAAAAACCATTTGTTTCTATCAGTTCACTCTACTCAAAACACACAATATATTCCTTTTAACACAGAACTGCATGACTACTGCTTTTTTTTTAAAATGGCCCCTTGTTATTTAGTGCATTCAGAATCCAAAGGAAGCTAAGCATGTATAGACTGCTGACTGACAGTTACATATTAGAATACAGTAAAGGTTTCATGTCTCTGCAGGGAAATTTGTTTTGCAGACTATGATACAATATAAGATACGCAATGAGATACAAGGTTTATAGTTTGAATAGTTCCAGTTTACTCCTATGTTATAGAGGAAGTCTATCAAACCTGCAAATCTGAACGGAGGCCCTCAATAAACAAATGAAGCACAAGTAGGTTTGCTGCTGTGCTTAGGTTCATTGTCCTGTTGCACTGATTCAATTTTGTCCAAGCTTTAGCTGTTTAGACGACTTCACATTTGTCTCTAGAATACTTTGGTACACAGAGGAGTTCATGGCTGGCTCAACAATGACTGCCAGGTGGCCCGGTCCTGTGGCTGCAAAACAAGCCCAAACCCCCTCCACCACTGTGCTTGACAGTTCGTATGAGGTGTTTGTGCTCAAATGCATTATGAGCAAACATCTTTGCTTTGGTCTCGTTTGCCCAAAGGACACTATTCTGGAAGTTTGTTGGTTTGTTCAGATGCAGCTTTGCAAACCTAATCCGTGTGGCCATGTTGTTTTAGAAAGAAGAGGCTTTCTCCTGGCAACACTTCCAAACAAGTCATGCTTGTTCTGTCTTTTTCTAATTGTGCTATCATAAACTTTAACGTTTAACACACTAACTGAGGCCTGTAGAGTCCGAGATGTAGCTCTTGGGTGTTTTGCGGTTTCTCTCAGCAGTGCTGATCTCGGGGTGAATTTGCTGGGATCTCCACTGCTGGGAAAACTGGCAACTTTTGAATGTTTTCACTTGTGAATAATCTTTCTCTCTGCAGAATGGTGGACTTTAAGTTGTATAGAAACATCCTTATAACCCTTCCAAGATGATTATGAGCAGCAACAGTTGCTTCTCTAAGATCACTGCTGATGTCTTTCCTCCTGTGTTATAGAAGTGTTCACACAGGCTGATTATCAGCTCATTAAGTGCATTTGATTAGCAGCCCCTAGCTCCTACTTACGCTCTTTATTTCCTATGGAAGCCATAAGGGTGTATCTGAGCTTGTATTTACATAATTGTAACACCTGCTGTGGATCTGATTATTTTTATTATGTCCTGATACATAAAACTTTAGAATTAAAAGAGGGTGTACTTTCTTTTTACCATGACTGTTTTATATCAAACACAGGCAAAGCTGACATTAAAAGCAACGTATTTGCAAAATATGAATCTGCATTGGCTGACTGCAAAGTCCCTCTAATGATCCTTTAATGAGATTTCACTTATTTAACCCAAACTCGCAAATTCAGCAGTTTCCATAGACTACCTAAACCTGCAGCGATTCCTCCGCTCTTCAACCAGCCATTTTTTTTCCCTGTAAAAATTTAACTCAAGCTACCCTCACTGTTGCCTTCTCCGCATGCAACAGTCAATACTTCATTGATACTTCAGCTCCAGCATTGTGAAGCCAGAACATCCGTGGGGGCCCAGAGCGAATGAAATGTGCCTGTTTAGTGTTTCTCCAGCTGGGCTGATCTGAAGCGACAGAAATTTAACCAACAGCCAGAGTGTCTCTCAGGAGACAAGAGGCTACAGATGTCGGCGGCACCACCATCGCTGCAGCTGTTGAAATTATCTGGATGAAAATGGCACTAATCTGCTACCCTTCATGGGGACTTCACACCGATTTGGGGACATAAAAGGAAATAACATGCATTCCTCTTCTCACAGAAGGAGAAATGATAGAAGAAGGCAACACAGAGGAAGGTGAAAAGGGTAGAAATTGAGGGAGGCAGATGAGTAGAGAGAACAGACATAATAGCATGATCTCGCCTGCCGTTCCCAAAAAGGCAAACTGATTTCCCAAAATTGCTGTATTGTTAGTGTTCCACCTGATGTGTGTTTGCACATGCTGGCAAGTGCAGCTACACAAACCCACACACACCTCTCAGCATAAAGAACGAGAAGCTTTCAGACACACTCTCCTGGGAAAGCATGTCAACTAAATCATTTTTCTCATCACCTAAAACTGATTTTCCAGGCTGGTGTGCAAGCTGATGTAGCAAAATCTCTACTGTAAGTAGGACACGAAGCTGAAGCCTGAACTCAAATCTTGGTGTTTTGTTACCTCAACAATCACATGGTTTGCTTACACAATACACGCGATAGATCATTTTTCATAATTATGTGGGAGGCGCATTATAAATCTTGCCATATTATCTTCTGTGACGCTTTACATTCCTTAGGCTGAACAATCTGGTTGGATAGCTGATCATGCCACCTCACTGTCATGTCTTTTTTTAAAATAGGTGCAGTATATTTCCCCACGTATAAAACTTAAAACCGTGAGCTGACACAGAAAAATATTTGACAGAAAATCCGGCCACAAACATCAATAAATGCCAGGCATCACATATTTATGAATAATATTTAATCTCCCTAAACTCTGGAGCTATATGGTGTATTATTGCAAAATGTCATCTTGCTTTTCAATAGCTCATCAGCCTGAATGGAGGAAGTGTGTCATCATGTATGCTTTCAATGGCTTTCTCCCAGAAGACCACAGCTCTCCCACTCTCTTTCTCTGTCTCTCCCGCTCTCAGGCTGGCTGACATTTAGACTGGAGTGAAGGCAGAAGAGGGAGAGGAAGTTAAAGAAAGGATTCTCCCCTGAAAAGGGAAAGAAAGAGCCTTCTCTATCCTCCAAGGGCTCAACCCGGTCAACCCCATCTTAAATCAAAATGGTCGAAGATCCTCTGTCATTCACAGGAGGAGCATTTTAAACCACGGGAGAAGCAGTGGGTCTTTGTTATGTATGTGAGAAACAGTCAAAATAAATGGCAGGTTATAGGAAATTATACGCACTTGAAATATAAAGTGCTCTGCATGACTGCGGCTTATCAAGATGAGAAACAGAGTGTCCTGTGCTGTGTTTTCACACTCTTTTAAGATGGGAAGTATGAGTACACTTTTGTCGTCCAAGCTGGCTGAAGCTCTCATCTTTTCAGTGTCGCAATGCTGCGTTTCTTGCTGTTACAATAAATCACAGTAAAAAATAAACAGCACATAACCATCATTCTACCATTTTTCTTGGGTCAAAAAGAAAATAAAGGTAAATTTAATTAAACCAACTCTCAATTTCTAAAACAAATTGAAAGCAATTAAAATTAGGCCCAAGTCACAAAGCCTAGTGTTGGGGTTCTATGTTTATCAAATGTTTAAAGGTAAACCCCAGGAAATTAATTAATAAACAGCGGGTCAACCAAATAATAAACAATTAACTAATACATTAGACATAGAGCGACAGACAGAAATTGCTAACTTCTCAGTATCAGTCTATCTTAATCTTAAAGGTCTTGCCACAGCACGTACACTTAACGTCACCATGTTCTGTTACCAATCTGGGCGAGATTGCTCTGAATGATTAAATTAAAACATTGAGGAAGATGTACACTTTGTACACGATGAGCCATGAGAGAAGGCCAAGTCTAAACCACGGCTTTCTCCATCTGTTCTGGAACTGATAAACTGTCACTATAAGATGTTTTGGTTACAGAAAGAACAGAGAGCTCTCTGCCGAGAGAGGAGCAGGGCGTGAAGGCCGACTCTCACTCTAGGCAGACATCTCCCGCATGATCATGTGTATGTTTTAAATTCTGACACTCCAATATGTGTTTCAGGTGTTTTTTTCCTTCACAATAATCAGAACACATTAACACTAGAGACCAGTTGGCGATTGCCCGGCATTCCCCAACCGTTTGCAAGCAGCTGCTGAAGGCTGCATGCAGTCGCTAGTTGCTATGCTCAGGTTGCATGCTTCCGCTTTGTGTTGTTGTGTTGTCTTTTACAGAGAAGTCATTGTCTTCCATGCAAATTACAGGTGACAGCGGCAATCTGCTAGCGACCACAGCAATCGCAAGGGGTAACTGCACTGCATACCTCGTTATGATCAGTCTCATTTAGTGACAACCAGCAGCTACTCACCAACCAGTTGGGGAATACACATTTTTACGTAGCAACCAGAGATTTGTAGGGGTCTCTAGGTATGAGTGACTGCGGTCTTAGGTAGTTCAGGTGCTGATACAGTTATCACCCACAGCATGGTGTTTTCGCTATGAAGCCACATCTTCTTGTTTTGGCTGTTTCATTTTTATCTGTTCTGCCCGATAGCTAACTAACTAAGACGTGCTATCCTCATCATTACATGAGCTAGGTTATCTTAGCCTCAGAAAGCAAAAACCATGTAACAAGATAAAGCAATAAACTCATAGCCAAGGTACCATTTGGTTTTATCAAAAGGTGATAGCTATAAACACAAACTGGAGACAATAAGTTGATTACCATACCAAGAAAATGGAGGGACACGCTGTGAATTCTGTGATTTGAAAACATTCTGAATGAAGCCTCAAATTTGCTTTTAAATGTTTCAGATGTTTTTCAGAAAGCCCACTGTGGGTCTGCGTGAAAACAAGATACTTGGCAAAAAACAGTTAGCAGGAAGAGATGAGGAAAGAGCCCTGAGAAATTACACGTGAATACACGTGTAATTTCTCAGGGCTCTTTCCTCATCTCTTCCATATTCACCATACAAGCTCATATTTATAGGACAAATAGAGGAATGACTTCAACAGAGAGAGGAGATGGGTTTCCTCTAATTGCAGCTCTAAAGCACGCCTATAGATATAGGTGTGCTTTGCAGGAGGATGACACGAGGCTGAATGACGATACATAATTACTCCAAAAACACAGAAAAAAAAAAAAAAAAAGATGCGCGTTGGTTGCCAAAGCTTAAAACACTTCCATTTTTGTCACAAAACATCAACAACCTCCCCAATGGAGACGTGGCAGATTTTAATAAGATGATGCAGCACTTTTCCTAAAACATTGAAGTGTTGTAGGCACTGGATATAAATTGTGTGTAACGTTCATGCGCAGAAATGCCAGAAAGTTTTAAAAGGCTTTTGGTTTGCAGGGCCTACAACTAGGTCTCTCTCGCTCAGCCACTCCTGCTGGCTTTCTTTCCATCCATCCATCTTTCTGCCTCACTGCATGTTCTCTCCCTCCTTCTTCTCATGCTTCACTCCTCACCCTTTTCTACTTCACTCCCATCTTCCATCTTTCAGTGTCCTCCCTACAATCCCTCCCTCCACAGCCGAGAGACATCCAGCTTCTCATAACTCTTCATTAGAGCATTCCCAGGGATCCACGGCTGCATCGTGTAACAGTGCAAAGTCCGACAGCGACCAGAGAGAGAGAGAACTGAGCCCCAGAGACAATTAGCTCAGCCTGGAAAATAACATCATATTCCAGTCCAAAGTCTCTCTGTGTGTGGGTGCCAGCAGAAGGGCTGAAGCTGGCTTTGATTAGGGCCCCATATAGAAAACATGCTCCAAGAACTGATGTGCCAGAGTACTTAATGACATACAATCAGCACAAAAATGTGCCTATATTTCTGAGTTCCCAATAGGACTCTTCTGGACACAGCAGAGGTATCATTGCTACACATGTACACTGATCCACATAAAGCTACGTGACACTGTCAGCATCCTGAATTTCTTTCTTTTAACTTATTAGGACTGACGTGCATTTAGGTCCATAAGTATTTGGACAACTACACATTTTTATTTTTGTAGTTTTGCCTCTGTACACCAGCACAGTGGACTTTAAATCAAACAATCAAAATGTGACTGAAGTGAAGACTTTAAGCTTTAATCATTTAGGAATTACATTTAATTTTTTTATCCATTGTTCTCCATTTTCAAGAGCTCAAAGGTTATTGGACAAACTAACATAATTTTAAATATAAAGATTGTTTTTAATAACACGATGAACATTTTTTGGAGATCAACTTTTACTGCAAATACCTTCAGTTGTTATTTGTTTCTCAGTGAATCTCAGTGCCTTCAGCTTTGTCTTCAGTAACTGAAAAGCACGCCGTACTGGTTTGAGATCAGGTGTCTGACTTGGCCATTGAAGAATATCCCATTTCTTTACCTTGCAAAACTCTTGGGTTGGCTTTTACAGTTTGCTTTTGGGTCATTGTCCACTTCACAATCCCTCCTGCTGCTTCTATCAGCAGTAACATCATCAGTAAACACCAGTGACCCGGTGCCTCTGGCGGCCCTACACGCCCATGCCATAACATTGGCTCCAGCATGTTTGACAGATGATGTGGACTCGTGCTTTGGATCATCATCATCTATCCTTTCTCCATACTTCCCATAATTCTGGTACAAGTTCATCTTGGTTTCATGTGTCCAAATTTTTTTTTTCTCTTAGATGTTGTCTGGCAAAGTCTAATTTGGTCTTCTACTTTTGGAGGGTAATCAATGGTTTGCACTTTGTTGTAAACTCTGTATTTCCATTTATGAAGAGATTTCTTAATTGTATTTTTGTATTTTTGAGCTGGTCATTCGTTTTAAGATTGTACTAAATTCAGCTGTTTCCAAAGTTTAGTTTTTGAGCCTCGTGATGGCTTCCTTCACTTGTGTTTCCTTGGACCTCCTGAACTGTTCTAATTAACAGCTACCAAATACAAGCTCAACACTTGGAATCCAGCTGTTTTATCCCCTTAATTTGTTAAGAGATTGGGTTTCACCTGGCCATAAAAACGCTTTTCAGTCACCTTTTGAGTCTCTGAAAATGGATGCAAATGCATTTTTTTTAATCTAAAACCCTCTGTGGTGGTGTAAAGAGGCCAAATTACACAAAAATGTGTCACCATGCACAGACCTAACTCTATTTCCATGATTGCCGTGATGATGAAATAAAAAAGCTTCTTATAAGAAGAGTTTAAAGCAAGTAGACTAACAGTAGGTTCTCCCTCCTATACTGCTTCATATTACGGTGGTATGTCAAACGAGTATGACATACGGGAGCACGCCTGTGACCCATCAACAACCAAGGAGACCAAAGGGACACAGCAGACAAATAATTCCCTGTCACTCTGACAAGGCCCGCTGAGTGTGTGTGAGTGTTAGACATAATTGAATGCATCAGGTGACCTAAGGGGTAATTCCATGGACAGAAATAGCAGGAATGGGGAAATTCCACGGCAAACTCCATTGCACACAAGCAAAAACCACATACACATTAAAACTGATTAGTTTATCATTTTCAGAATGCCAATATCACCCACGTAGGAATTCCCCACCCTGCAGCAATGAAGGCCTCTTTTGTCATCAAAGAACATATGTGACCAAATCTGTCATTAATGCTCTGCCGATGTCATGGTTTTCACTCTTATCTGTGTCCACACACCCTCTCATTCATCTGGTTTCATGTGCAGAGACATGTCTTTCTGCCAGCCGCTTTATTTCACACTGGAATTCTGTCGTTTCTTCTGCAAATATGCAGAAGACTGCAATAACTACAATTACAGAACCTCCTCACCGCTGAGTGCCCTTCTCCTTGTCAGCATACATCCATGACCATCCATGTCATTTATGTGGAGATGACTTTGAAGGAATTAATAAAAGGCATTTATCTGAGTATATAAAATATCACCACTTTACAAGTGTATCCTACCACACATTTGCATTAAATGTTGTCATAATTACCATATCAAATGTGTTTTATGAGGTCACACCTCATTCGTGAGTGCGGGCCATCTTTCAAAATATTCCTTCCTGGTGTTGAGGATGGGATGGACAGACTGATGACCCAGCAACCTAATGCCTCCTGCTATGGTTGCTGTCTGCAAGGTAGCATAGATCTAACCAGTGCTACTTTACTGTCCTGTTTTACTTTTAAGTGTCAAATAAAACAAATTTAAGGGTGTATTTGAAACCCATCTCTCCTAAAGCCAGTTGTGGAACAGCCTAGCATAAACTGTAAAATATAAGGTACAGTTGGCTAACTAATAAATATAATCACCCTAATAAAAAAATCCAAGGAAAAAAGAGAAAATATGACCCTCTCTTCAGAGCTAAAATGATGGAATTCTAAAGCTGCTTTGACAATACAAAGTTTCTCTTCTCACATTTTTCTTCAACACAGACAGTTTCCTGACCTCTTAATGCCACGCCATTTGGCTTTTATGAATCCAGGAGATATTGCTAGAAATTTTTAATAAAATATTTAAGGTATACCCAGAGGAGCCAACAGCTCTGTTTACTGTAGTTGCTTTTTGGTGTCGGTGATATCTAAATATCTAAAGGGGACTTTAAAAGGAGGCTTGGACAAAGATTTCAGAAGAGTCTAATGTTCTAAATATATAAGTTACTGAATAAACATCAGTCCATAGACACATTCTGCATATCAATGAGAGGCAGACCAGAATTAACAGGAGTTTATACCTTGATACCTATAATCTGCCCACGTTATTCCATGCAATCGGTCTGTCAGCGAAAAGAGAAAGGCTGTAATTAGATGTCTGAGCACTAAAAACAGAGACTTTAACATCTGACTGAAAGACACGTGAATCTAGTGCAGTTTATTAAGTCTTCTTGCTTAACATATATCCTCAGAAATCCACTGTGGAATGCACAGCAATGAGATTTTACAAACTGTCAAATAAGACTATTTCCCTACTTATTTCTACCAAAAGACCTAAAGAGTTTTAAAATGCAGGTAAGATCACATTACCTGCAAATCTGAGAAGAAGGATGAAGGCAAGAACCTGCACAATAAGCACTTGGTATCATATAGATTTGTGTGTGTGTGTGTGTGTGTGTGTGTGTGTGTGCGTGCGTGTGTGTGCATGTGTAACCAAGCTGAGTTAAAGTGCCCTCAGGTCAGTAGCTAGAATTATTGTTTTCTGGAGGATGATGCCCTACTTCTAATGTGGTCTTCCGATAATAGTAAATTATCAGGAATCATTCATACTACAGTATATATGAGCATCAGTGTGTCTGACATTTATAAAAAGCTGGGTGTCACGTGTGTCAGGCAGAAGAAAATTTAAGTATCTTCAGCACCACTGGCATCATTCAGAAAGGAGATCCAATCAAGACAAACCTCTGCCTGACAACTTTAATCTCAATTAAAGGCAACTAAAGTAAACAAACTTCCTTGTTAGAAGCATTCAGTACTGTGATATACACTCGCTGGACACTTCATTCAACTGCTCCTTAATGTAAATATTTAATCAGCCAATCACAGTGCAGCCACTCATTGCATGTAGGCGTGTAGTCACGGTCAAGACGACCTGGTTAAGCATCAGAATGGGGAAAAAGGGTGATTTAAATGACTTTGAACACGACACGGTTTTTGGTGCCAGATGTGCTGATGGGCCTGTTCAGAAACTGCTGCTGCTACTGGGATTTTCCCACACAACCATCTTCAGGGTTTACAGAGAACCGAAGAAGAGAAACTATCCAGTGAGTGTCAGTTCTCTGCGTGAAAATGCCTTGTTGGCGCAGAGGTCAGAGGAGAATGACCAGACTGCTTCAAGCTGAGAGGAAGGAAGCATATTTTCTTGGCACAGTTTGTGCCCCTAAGTACTAAAAGAGCTTCCTTTAAATACCACAGCCTGTCTGAGTGTTGTTGCTGGCCATGTCCATCCCATTATGACCACAGTGTACCCATCTTCTGATGGCTGCTTCCAGCTGCATAACACACCATGTCAGAGAGCTCAAATCACTGGTTTCTTGAACATGACATTGAGTTCACTGTCCTCAAATGGCCTCCGCAGTCACCAGATCCCTGACCAGTAGAGCACCTTTGGGGTGCACATCATGGATGTGCAGCTGACAAATCTGCAGAAACTGTGTGATGCTGTCACGTCAATATATCTGTTTCCAGCACCTTGGTGAATCAGTGATGTGGAGAATTAAGGCAGTTCTGAAGGGAAAAGGAGGTCCAACCCAGCACTGGAAACTAAAAGTCACCAGTGAGTACACAATTAAACAGTTAAGCACCAAAACTAGCTTAGCCAGAGGATTACTTCATAATAAATACTTATCCATCTCCCAAAGAGATATATTACTGTAGAGTGACAATGCCCAAACTCTCATAAGCAAAAGTAAGTATGCACCAAAGCATATTTCAAACACTACACATAAGCACACCTCCAGTATCCACAAGCAAGCATCTAAATCACATAAGCACTGACACACACCCACACGCTGAGCAATCAGCGGTGCCAAGACAGACATCTCTCTCCTGCTGACATCCCCACACAAGACTGAAGATGAACTGCTGTCACACTGTCAAACCATCAAGAAGAGACAGAGGAAGACAGACAGGCAGGATAAGAGGAAAAATCAAGAGTGCACTACAGAGAAGGAGAGAAATGCAAAGACTTCTTCCTGAGATAAAAATGACAAGCACAACAACAGTCTGTGATCTTCTGAGGGCAGTTAAGTCATGCTTGGTGTTTGATGTTTTGATGCTTAACGGGGACGCACTAAAACAACAGCTGGCCTCACAGTCCCTACACAGGCTGCGGCAAGTGGAATAGTCCTGCTGCTTTAGGATAAATCACCTACTTAGTATCTGAAGAAAATGGTGTAGAATGCATACTAATGAATACCAGTAAGATGTAGCCTGGACCCCTCATAATTGTGCATAACCAGTAAAAAAAAAAAAAAAAAAAACAACCAATCCCA